>JAFFZH010015020.1:74803-88631 GCA_018420115.1 Euura saliciscinereae | reverse complement strand
GAAATGAAAGTCACGTGACCTCGATATGACTTACACTTGGAATTTTCAAACGCTATTTTCTCAGCCAAAACACATTCGATTGATGTGAAATTGATATCAGTGACGTAGAAAAACTGAATGAAGGGCCTGCCAATTGTGGATTTTCGAAAATCGAGACGTAATAACAGTTTTTTAACAATATTGTTCTGTAACCCAAGGAAGTGCTGCCTCTCTCCACGAGGGGCAGCACCTCCTTGGGTTACAGAACAATATTGTTACACAAAATTTTGATTATGTCTTTCGATATTCGAAAATCCACGATTGACAGGCGCTTCATTAAGTTCTTCTACGTCACTGATATCACTTTCACATCAATCGAATGTGTTTTGCCTGAGAAAATAGCGTTCGAAAATTCCAAGTGTAAATCATATCGAGATTACGTGACTTTCATTTCACCTCAATGCCCCTGTCTGGTTTGAATTTCACTTTGTTCAAGATTTTAGTTAATCGTTTATTTTGTCTGCCCTTCGAACGTTTCTTTTATTCTACCTTCCACGTGTTAAATTAGCGTATAGCATCATCATCATCATCATCATCTTTATTACTGATATTATAAGATTATTCGTATCATTATCATTATTATTGTTATTTATTAGTATTCTTTACACTTTATGCGACATAAAATAAAACTCTATACATAATATGTTGAAGTTTCTTTATACTCTAATACAACACATCGATGTTCTGATTGACTCTAGAAGTAATGAATGAAAGTAAATATAAGACCATACAGGAATACAAGTATACATTTATGAATAAAAAAAAGTATAGATAAGTGCCTAACATACCTATACAGGGTGAATTCTGGACTTATGATGTACTCGATACGCTTCTTTGGCCTTAGTCTATCGGTATGGTGATTGACGTTTATAACTACTTCAGCGTGAAATGAGCATATGATGTGATATTTTATCGATAGAAATTGTATGTGATACGGGTATGGAGGCCACTTATAAACTCATCATCCCTCATGAATTCGTGAAATAAGAAATCTAATAATTATAATTTATAACCTGTTTTGTAATACGCGGTACTAAGCATGCGCATGATCAGCCAATCGAAAGTAGGCAGCAACTATCATGGCGGACCCCCCCTCATTCTGGCTTCACACCCCTCGCCAATAAATCGAGTTTATGCTCCGTCCCGGTATTTTCTATGTCTATGGCTACAGCGTACGGAGTTCGAAAGAGGACTCTTTTGAACGGTTCCTGTTTCTGCCGCATGGCGCTTTTCATTTCGTGAGCATCACGAACGTATCATAAACGTATCGTTGAAAAAAAAATAACTGTCGCTCGACGGCCGACGCTCGACACTTGCGCAGTAGTCAGTACGCATTCTAGCCGTGACACTGATCTAGCCGTGATCATCGCGGTGCCCGCGCCATGCTCTCACTCTTACAGAAAGTCCGAGATAACAAGTTAGGTTATGTTGATTTGTTTTGAAGTTTGTGCGCTAATCTGAAAACTGAGCGTTGGTAAATATTCAAAGGAATGGTCAGTACAAGATCGTAATTACTGCACAATCATTAGTTAGATGTAAGATAGATTCCTGAATGGAATGAATATAATCATTTCAATCATCGTTCCGTCCCATAATTAGAGACGTCTTCAACATTTATCAAATATGAACCTGAGGCAATCTTTGATCTGTCCTTGAACTGTTGTTCAACCAGACAGGTTAGACCGTTGGCTTTTCACTAGTGCGTAATTAATAATAATCCCTCAATTTTTACTAGATTTTATAATTCAACAAATGGTATTGTATTTTAGCGATGGCGTGTCGTGCACCAGGTTGCGTTACAAAATACAGCGACAAAACGACCAAACATGCAATGTTCAAAGCTCGCTCCGTACGTAATATGAATATGTAATATGTATTGTACTCAATTATTCATGTAATCAGAGTACAAAATGTTATTCGCAATCTTTGTATCCATGCAGATGAAACAGTTATCGGATTGGCAACGAATTTTGATTACTAAAGGTGTGATTGACTTTGGGTCGAAGGATCGCATTTGCATTTTACACTTCAAAGAAGGTTATATCGAAAGGGAACGTATATCATATCAATCCGGCGGCAAAGTCTCCAGACTGCTAAGGAAAATACCGGTTCTGACTTACGATGCTGTTCCAACAATTTTCTCCTCCCAAATATCCACAGCTGGAACGCAGAAGAAACGAAAACCGGAAACGCATCTTCAATATGCAGTAAAACTAGACCCAGAGGCTTTCGCAAAGCAGAGACAACTATTTGAACAGAAACTACTGAATGAGGATGCAGTTCGTAACGATGACGTTACAAGTGATGAACAGATGATAACTGAAAATCTATTCGAAACAGTTTCAAATCTAATACGTAACCGTGAAAGAGTATCTCCTCGTTTGGACAATCTTTGGATAGCCAATATTTTGGATGGGAAGTGTATAAAATGGTCTCTATGGACGGGAAATCGTTCAGGTATAGAGAAAAGCATCAGCCTTTATGAGAACTCAAAAGTTGAGGTAGGTATTTATTTTTGTAATTTATCACACTGCTGAACATGCGGAAGTTGAACATATTGACTCGAAAACATCGACGTAGATGGCAGCACTAGCTAGTTGAAATATATGGTCGGATAAATATTGAAGACCAATATATATAAATATTTTCCGAAATTTTAAGTGACACGCTGGACTGTACTATGCATTTTCTAGGTCTTCGTGAAAGGGAAGAAAATTCTTCTACCTAATATGGATAACGTAACAGAAATCGGCGACCTACAAAATATAATGCATGAAATTTCTCAGATGTCACCATGCCAGAAAGCAGATTATGAGTCGAGCGAAGCGTGAGTATGAAAACAAAACTAAACTACTAGTTGAGCGTGGTAAGGTGAACAAAATATAAGGAATTTTTCTTCCAGCGGGAATGCTTGTCTTGGTTTTGTGGTGAAAAATGCCGTTGGTCGTCGAAGAATTTGGTGTGCTCCCTGCTGCAAATACCGAATGACTCTGAAAAAGAGGATACCACCACAAGTTAAAAATCATAATCTGAGAAATGTAGGACTAAGTTTGCATATTAAATGTAATAAACTTCGTCGTAGGAACGAGTTCCTGAAAATGAAGGTGCAATTATTACACTATTATCCTATATGATGCTCATGCTCAGTTTCATCGAGTTCTAATTGAGGTATCTTTTTTTCCAGGTCAAGGAACTTAAAAATAATGTGCTATCATTAAAAACGCAGTATAATGATCAGAGAAAGCAGTCTCGAATCAAATTAATGGAAATTTAAGACTGCCCAAACAAGCTTCAGGATTATGAACATCTGTGTAAGTATAGGATATTCTTCCTCCCAGACGTATCTACATTGAACGGAAGTATCAAGCGCATCAGCGGATGTTGTGGGCTTCAATCAAGTCGACCATATCTTGGTGTAGTAAGTATACATATCGCCATTGGAAGTGTATAAAATGGTATCCGTGGACGGGAAGTAGTTCAGACGTAGAGAAACGCATAATTATTTATCATTTTTATTTCAGGCACTTGGTTGATTGATGAAACGGAATGAATAATAACATTGTCACTCAATCGCCCAATCTTAATAACAGAGCATCAGAGAGGAGTCCTATGTTCAAACATTGGACAGGAAAATGGGTTTATGTATTGTAAAACATGTTTGCTACTTTCATGCTAGTATTTTTATTTTTAGTTTTATTCCAGATACTTTGTGTTTATCTATTTTTTATGTTCATGTCTCAGTTCCTTTTCATAACTCGATATAACTGCGTATTATATACATTTACAAGACTCGATGAATATCTGTCATTTCAACATTAATCTTAGTTATGTATTATACAGAATAATATAGAAAATGAGGTATAAGTTCCCAAGAAATAAAACGTTTCAATGATGATTATAAACATTGTTGTTCAGTGTTTCAATGATCCGGTAGCGGCATTTCATCTACACCCTTCAAAAGAGCCATGAAGTGATCCAAACTAACAATAATGATGAATTGCGTGAACGGTGCAATTTCATTGTCTACGTATATTTCGACATGCATATCCCTCAAAACAGCAACTCTTTTTCTGATGCTGAAATCATTTTCCATCTTCTGCAGGCCAAAAAATTCTCCGTTCCCTTTTGTATAGCCCCAGGTTGTTGAAGGTAAAGTAATTTCATCCAGTTTGTCTTTCAAGTACGCAAAATCGAACTTGCTGTACCTTCTCTCGGTCCCTTTTCTCACGTCTGCAGAATAATAGTCAAGTGTTATTAATTACATTATTTGCACGTCTACGACTGTCTAGCGAAGGTTAAGAACATGCTGTAGTCAGTCTTTACCAACCAAGTAGCCATGTCACTTATTTCCACTGATATCAAGAGCCTACGCGTAACAGGAGCGAAAAAGAAGATGATAGCGGAATTCCGCATGAAATTCTGAACACCTACACCCCAAAATATGTTTGTTTCACGCAATAGTAGCGACGCTAAATGTATTCCTACTCAAAAATGGCCAGTTGACAGCGGCAATTATCATTTTAGGTAGGAATATACATTTAGCGTCGCTATTATTGCGTGAAACAGAGATATTTTGGGATGTAGGTGTTCAGAATTTCATGCGGAATTCCGCTATCATCTTTTTTTTCGCTCCTGTTACGCGTAGACTTTGATATCAGTGGAAATAGGTGACGCGGCTACTTGGTTGATAAATATTGACTATAGCGTGCCTGGGTGCTGAGCAGAGACCGAAAATATTGCCGTTTTCGGTGTCTGCGCAGCAACTAGTTAGCCGGAAAGGTTAAACATGTCTGAACATTACATTACCACTTTATTTGACAATATTTTGAAAGATTTCTCAATATTCCAAAGTCAACTGACAGTTACAGTTGCATCATTGCGCCTTTTTCCATCTCATTGAAGTCAACACGCAGTAAACCGCGTACATTCCGTGATTGACGGCAATGATTCCTTGAATAAGTGGCTCATGATATGTACTTACTTATCATTTCTCGCTTCCCGCCTCGCTCACAGTATCTTCAGTTTCAAAGAATAGTCAAATATTTCTTATGATATTACTAGTACATATCTTCTTCGCGCCAAACTTTGAAACAAATTACCATAACCTCACTAACTTGCTGTCTGATCGAATGTCAAAACAAAACAAGGAACTAATCGTAAGCCACACTCTCTCACTTGCTCTTTTTTTCGGAGAACGACAAGGACATCGCTAGACTGCTAGACTGCGCAATGCGCAAGCACCACGCGTTGACTCGCGTCAATTCGGATTTCCAAATAACTGCCGGCGGGATTCTGTATAACATGTATAGATCTACACAATACCTAAAGGTATATTCTCAAAACTTATTTTTGAGTGTATAAAAATTCTATTGTATATTACAAATATTTTGTGATATTCTAATTTTTAAACACATTAATTATACATTTTTAATCGATGAATTTTATTTTGAAACTGCAAGTCTGTAAAGTTGGGATCTACTTATATACATAATACGATTTTCACATGCACTACTGGAGTCAAGAATTACTCTCAAATAATACGATTGTATAATCAACAAAATAAAAAAAAATGAAAAAAAAATCATCAAAGTATTCATACAGACAGTAATTCTCTCACGTTTTTTTAGAGCCCGTTTCATTCTTTTTGGTTGAATCATCAGAGAAATCCGAAGAGTAGGATTAAAAATTCTATAATCAACCTAGGCTCATAATATTGTTGAATAAAACGGATGGGTAACTCAAATAATGACAGACCACAATAGTATTTATGTAATAAAAAATATATTTGGAAGATTCTGATATACAGCTTATAATGGGTTTTCGAATATCATATTTCAAGTGAATAATATATATATACCTATAACGATGGTCGCACCATGAAGCATTTCCGTTTCAATTTACAATACACAATTAATAATGTTGAATATACATAATATCCGAATTCAAACAAGGAAAAAGAAATCATACGACAATCGACATTCTGCCTACATAATTTTTTTCTAATAATTTATGAAGAAAATTCCTTCTATATCTATTTTTTTTCACATAGCTTGCATGTATAAATATAATTAATCCATGAGAATTGGTACATTATATTGAAAGAATAGTCTATGTATACAATATAAATTGGTATATATTTATAATTTATAAGAGCAAAAAAAATATATATGTATATATCATTATATAGAAATTTAGATACTAACGTAAGAATAATTTTCTCAAAATTTTGGAATACCATTTCTTTTTTCTCCGTGTTTTTTTTCGGCATTCTAGTATATCACATGCAACAAATTTTTTTTTTTATAATAGCAAATCACAATACGGTCACATAGATAATTTAGTACAATGAGTCATAAAGTCATTTCATGCAAATTTCAGATTCTTAAAAGATTGTGTATTTTTTCTTTCTACTGTTTCTTCTTCCTCAAGGTCTGCGTACACTATGCGATAATTTTTTATTTTTTTTTAATACGGTCTGTCATTTTTTGACTCAATGCTGTTTGCTTCCGCTCGGTGTGCGCAGACTATACATGCCATGCCTTCATTCTCGCCATATTATCATAATCGTCTAATAATATACGTAGATACAATATTATATTTATAGTTAACAAGATATCTGTGGAATTTTTGCTATGCAGGTATTCTGTTTATTTTTTTATTTTTAGTTTAGTTCTTAGATTTTCCAGAAAAGAATTTTCATACACTCCAGCATCACAGTATCCGCGCAGTTTTTTTTATTTGTTTGTTTTTTAATGGCAGCCAGCTGCCAACTATACTATTTCCGTTCAAGGAAATAGTATTTTTTTTTATATAACGTAATATATTGAAATATGTATAAATTTATATATTCTTATTTTCAATAATTAAGAACTGAAAGCGTCTTTACATCACGTCAGCAACGTCCTTGGACTGTCTCGGAAACGTTCCTCCAAATATCCGGGGATCTGTAATTAAAGACAAAAGAGTTTTGTTTTAATTAATAATCAATCAACATTGGATATAATGGGAGAGTATATTTCTTATTCTTATGTACTCGGTGACTGCACCTAGCGATAGATCAATGTTTCAAGTCCCTCCGCTAGTTACTTTAACTACTTATTTGATTAGCGTAGTGGTATAGAAACGTAGATAACAGAAAAACTTTGTTGCACAATACATAATATTAACGACGTCAGTTGTTTACTTTACATAACTAATAGAGATTATAATAAATTATAAAAGTAGACTTTGCCGCAGCTGCAAGTATTCTAGCTACCAGGCATGGCATGCGATAAATTATTGCATGCTACTAAATTAGGATAATAATTTATATAGTTGAAAATAATTTGGCTTCTCATGCGACGATGCAGGAACAGCAGTTCTGACAATTAGTTACTACTTTTTATTTGCGTCTACAAGGTGCGCAAATAGCCGGGTTGAGTAATGGGACGGCGCCTTCAAATTATACACATACATGGAAGAGGACCGTTTTTTTAATTAACTAATAAATTGAGGGGGCATTAAAACACAAGCGACAGATAATTAAAAGGTATTTTATTAGTACACAGCTAATCAAGCACCGAGACAAGATATGGGTAGGGATTAAGTAGTTTGTAGTAATTTTGTGACAAGCAATCAATACTTATCATTACTTTGATACATCAATTTTTCAGACTCATTCTTTCTACCTTTGGCTTTGGTCGATGAGTGTCCACCGCGTCTATCGGCAGCCTAATGTGTTCCACTTTACATCCGTACGCCACCGGTGTAAGTTTCATTATCGTGTGTAGAGGCACGCTCAAGTATGGCAATTCATCTGCAAGATTAAATTCATTGCTTTCTTTACCTTATTGTCAACGCTGCTCGAATAAACAGAAAAAAACATTTTGAGATCACAATCGAGACTCTCAATAAAGTTTGTGAATTTGTTCAAAAGTTTCGTTCAAACCCTTCTTGGAACACAATCGAAAGCTCCGACGACAATGGGTTCATCCGTTATTGTCATTACATTTTTTAAATGCTTTATGGATATTTGGAGCTTTCTTCAACTTCAAGAAACAATACTTTCACATATTCAACATGCAATTCAACGTTATGATGCAGTATGACAATTTATTGAGACTTACCTGCACTTTTGTCCAGGAAGTATGCGAGCAAACATCGTATAACAGCCTGATGACTGACGACGAGGACGTTTCCCTGCCTTTCCAGCTCCATGATCACCGGTTCGAGTCTGGCCACTAAGTCCTCGTAACTTTCACCCCTCGGGTATCGATAAGAAAATTTATTTTGGTCCCTCGCCGCAAAATCCGTTGGATACTTCTCCGCTATTTCTTTGTACGTCATTTCTTCACAGATTCCCTAGAATGTATGTAATATTAGCAAAATTGGACCACGTCGTTCGTTAAAGTCTCGGCAACCGGGGTGGCTTACCGCGTCAATTTCGTTCAAGGCTTTCCACCGTTCCTGCGGGGCTTGTACTCCAGTCGCTGTTTGTATAGTCCTCTTTAACCAGCTAGTCCACACCCTGAGTCCTTGTATATCCTGCTGCGCTATGAACTGCGCCAAGGCATTGCCGTACTCGTGACCCCTGGGACTGAGGTCAGAGTTCCCGCCTATCCTTCCGTCAAGGTTCATAATACTCTCTCCGTGTCTGGTCAAGTATATAGTACGAGGCACAATATGTATATTCATTAGATAATAGACTATTCTGCTCTGAATATGTCCCTCGTGCTTGTGAACGAGCACCTTCTCCCCGGTGTTGTAGATTTTCATGAACGATAAATCAGCTTCGCAACTCTCGTCCAACGGATTGTATTTCTCCTGGTAATGCTCTATCCGCATCATGAAATCAGCCAACACTGCCTCTTTGTTCATGTCCGTGTAATCCGGGCTGCTAACTTTCACCTTTGTTCAATTCAACAGGGAGAAAAATGGTGAATTACACATTTTTGAACCGGTAAAGTTTTAATTTTTAATTGTGACTGTGAATAGATGAAATTTTTTTTTACCTCCATGATATTTTGTTCGACGATTTCTGGATCGTTGCAGACAGACTCAACGAAGAATAGTTTGAATCCCATTTTCCTGACGACAATGTCGTGTATCATCCTCCTCCTGTCGACGGTGGAGTTTGTGGCGTCGAATACGGCGACTTCGCCATCGCCGTTTTCCAACCATTGACAAACATCGTTCAGAGCGTCAATAGCGCACTGAGTTCTTATTGCCATTGCCTTGATATTATCGGGTCTAAAAAACTCGTGACATTGATATGCGGTAGTCGCATGTCTCCGATATTCACCCAAGTTAAATACCTTGGTATTTATTCCAATCCAATTTAAATAGCGACATAATTTTTTCGAAATGTACGTCTTTCCACGCGCCGGTAAACCCACCATCGCAATTACGTGAGGCTTGTTCACGTAATTCGAACGTTCCCCTAAAATAAAAAAGAAAACAAATAACAAAAATCGTCAAGGAAATAATTTTTCATCATCGTTCATCATTATGACGCCTGATTCAGAGATTCATCCGCGATTTTAAGTCATCGTTCGACCTTCAAAAATCCTAATTTAGAAAGACAGAAACTTATTCGTCATTGATGAGACGATTGAACAAGACGTTGGTTCGATAAATATTCAAATATTTCGAAGATTTGAAATTATTTTGTAAAACAACTTTGGCCCGATATGGCTGTATACTGTCAAGTTGCTTCGACTTTATGATCGTATTTATTGCAACCGATAGTGAGAGAATCCGTTATATGACTCTTAAGTAAACATATCGATATCTGTTGAAACATCATAAGGGGAACTGAACGATAAGTTCATCACCAGCGGATCAAAGAAGTTACGAAAAAATTCCGCCTCCTCCTCCACCTGTGCCTGTGCCTGTGCGTCCATCCGACAGAAACGTGATCTTAGCATGACAGCGTGTACTGTCGCCCGGCCACCAATGCCGCACTGCAGGGAGCCTCTGGTAGCCTTCGAGCAAATCAGCGCGACACGGTGGTCAACTTATTTCAAACAAACTTTCGCCGAGTATTTATGAGACAATTTTGATAACGATTATCGACAATGAACAAGTTTTATCAGCTCATTCATCTTCAGCGCAGCAAAAAAAAAAAAAAAAAAAAAAAAAAACAGTGTGTTAACGAGGAATGAATTCAGCTATCTAATCGAGCAAAGTTTCGAGCATTATTTATAGAAATGAATATCTCGAAGCCAGTTTTAATTTTTCGTACAATTCACCCCATCGTTCTATGAATAAACATTGATATAAATATGAGGAACGAGGTCTTTGTCTATTTATCGTATATTTGTATATAATACGTAACTTGTTTGCCACCATTGCTGCAAAAAAAATTGTACAGAAAAGAAAACGAAGAAAAAAAAAATGAGGGAAAGGAATCATTAAAATGCGTTATTGTTTTTTCTACGGTTAAAAATAGAACGGCGATGATGATGCTGGGCTCATGCAACGTAACCCCCGATGGTCAGCATCGGCCTACAATCAAGTGTTCGAATAAACAATCGAGCATAAAACGCGAGAATGTAGCTGTTATCGTATCTATTCGTGGTAAATTTTTCCGACCACGTGACCCTGGTACTTTTCTACGCATACGATAGACCTTTGTACCGAAATTCCTGAACAAATGAAAACAATTCTCACATTACTTTGTTATGTGTGAGAAAACGTTTTTTTCTTGGTCCGAAACTTGTGTGGGACATTGTAATCGGAATTATTCCGATCAGCGTGGACGCATATAAAATTACGTGAACGTCTGATAAGACTAGCGTCAGTATCACATGTTTGAATGGCTTGTAAGAGTTGACGATTTCAAACACTTGCAGCGATAATTCTTCGAGATCGTGATAGAACACAAATTGGCGTCAAGCCATTTGCGCTTTATTCTGGTTTGCTCTGGAAATAATTCAACGGTTGAATCAATTCCCAACAGTGGGATAATTCTCATCGTCGCGATATTTCTCAACTCGTTGATTGAAAATAGATTAATAAATAGAATAAAAAAATTCCACTCGCTACCAGAGAGAACAACTCTCGACTGCCTCGTTGTTCAACGGTCTCAGTCGCTCATATTATCGATTACACAGCGACCTGTGTCTTTCCACAGTTTTGTACAACGTCTGATACTCGTAGAATCATTCGCAATGAATGAACCTATTCATTTTTGCAGGTTACAAAATCTTTATTCATGTTCGATTTGTCCATTCAACCGTGCTCTATTTAGACTATTCTGTACGCATGGCACAGACCTCGCACAGACATCTCGCCTAGCCGTAGTATTCGTATGTTTCGTGGTACAAGGTCAACGCACTTGAGTGTAGAACCGAATGTACATCAATGGAGAAAAATATTCCGATAGATTTTCGAGAATCTTAGTACTCGCAGCCACGTTTTATTACCGGCGATGAACTGGAAACTGATTATAAATGTATGCATCGAATATTGTGAACGATTCGGTATCACATATTCGATTCGTTGTGATAGAAATGTCAGATAAGAAAGTATACGAAAATAGTATTTCCCGGTGGCAAAATACTCAGCTTGGAGGAAAAAAAAATTCGCCTCTCTATATATCTTGGTATCGTTTAGGCACCTACGTTCAACGACGACGTACGTATAATTCGAGACGCGTGTGTCAGCTGATAAAGAATCTATAACTGCATGAATAATGTTTATGCAGTGTAAAATAAGAAGCGGAGTAAAATGTGTTTCGTATTACCTCTGATAGGAAAAGGCTTAGTCTGAATAGTATCCGATGTTGGTGGTGTGTAATGCATCTCTATTTCGGGCTTGGACATTTTCTTCTTGTTGTTGTTGTTGTTTATTATAAAAAGTTGAAAAAAGGCGATATTTAAAAATATTCTTCAACGTCACCGCCGTTCACTCGTGGGTCTTCTCAATAACTATATATATATGTATAACAAAGTGTGCAAGTTCAACGTGTGTCTCTAGTCTCTTATTAACTTAACTCCGGGATCCACTTTCCATCATTAAACTTCTGTATTAATATATCAACATTTAATACTTTAATAAAATTTTATGAACACATATTCCCAACGGTTTTGTATATGTGACGATTTTTATCTTCGGTTCGGTGTCGTAGTATATACCAACTGTCGAGACTATTTTCATAAGAGACCCACGAAACACACGACTAAACCCGAACGAACGAGCGACAAGCTCGCACTGACTGGTGACCAGTCTACACTTCTACCTCGCATGTACACGAGCACAGAATTCAGGGTTGCCATGTCGCAACTTCCACGGTAGATCTAGAGGTAGATTCACCGCTTTTCAACGGAATCGTTTTCATACGAATTCGACCGCGTTTTTTCGAATTAATTTGCATAATCATTCGTTTAAAATAATTACCTACCACTTTAGGATTCTCAGAGCAAATCCTGCTGTCTTCTTGTCATGACATTCGCAAAAAAATAAGTTGTACATATGTATATGTTCGATGAAATTTTTGACTTAATTCCTTAACCCTCCCTAGTCACACTTATTTTCAGTCCCATAAGAAGTACATTGTAACGTGGGGTCATTTTGACCCAGTGTGACTGTGAAGGGTTAAAAATAGGTGAATATATGGCTGATTGTGTAAATTTGGGTAATTTCATCACTTTATTATGACTTTATATCTATCATATCATGTATATAGGATGTGTGATACATATTCTTATACTGTAACATAAGTCCTTGCGTTACCAAACACGATCTTTTTGACACTTTTCAGCACTGAATATTTATGGTTTCCACGAATTCTGTCATCGAATGAGAGATAATTCCGTTACACATTCGAATCTACCGCTCCTTTCTTGAGCTTCTTGCTAGAGGTCACTACCGCTTTCTGTGGATGGGATTTGGCAACCCTGCACAGAATACAGTCTCTAAACTTGAGCCGTGGCCATGCGCGGGTCTTTTACTTTTTCTGTCTTGAGACTTTTATTGGTGAATCGAGGGGTCGACGCGGGACGAGGGGATCGTAAACTTCTTCCTACTGCACGGGCGCCAAGTTAGCACAGTGAAGATGGAGGGCGAGATTCTCGACCAGTCCAAAGCCCCGCGTCGCATCACGCGACCGTAGTTACGTCATTCGTTCGACACGATCATTCTGACGTTTCAAGCGTTCCTGGTACGCAACCAATGAGATAATAGGAGTTGGCAAACTTCAAGATAAATGATACTATGACGTTTTTTAATTTTGGAAAATTTTCTTGTTTTTGTAGAATAATGTTTTAAATAAATACACGCGCAATAACGGTCAAATTACTAAATTTGTTCCATACAATTTTATATACTTCGAAATTATCCCTGCAAGATAATCCCCGTGTATGTAGAAAATTATGTGCATTCATAAAACGTTTTGTAAAGAATATTCATATTCGGATGAAACAGCCAGAGCAAAGATCCATTCAGTTTCTCGGAGTTTCGGGGATGGTAGCGCTCTGAGCGCCCTCCCGAAACGGCGGCTAAAATAACAAAATTTCGAAGCCCGGCTTTTATACACTTTTCAATCAATAATGGAAACGTACTAATATATATGTATAGCTATCATACATATGTGTATGTACGTACACACGTACGAATATTTTTCTCATAACAATAAAGATATGATTTTCTGAATTCGCCCTCCGTTTGTTTGTACATATATTGTATTATTCAAACTTCTGTTGCTTGATGTGCAACTTGACTTTTGAAAAAAAATCTGAACCACTGTTTCAGAGACTATAAGCTAAAGATACATTATTTACAAAGAGAACCTATCAATAGTATATACAGG
>JAFFZH010015020.1:6606-74793 GCA_018420115.1 Euura saliciscinereae | reverse complement strand
CATCTGCTTAAAGTATGTACTTGACTAGAAGTTCATTTTCTACATCGACTTGGCTTACTTTTATTCGGAAATATGGTATTTACAGTCCAAGCCGATGTGGGAGTAGTTCGTACCGTTGTACTAGTAGACTCGTCAGCTGTTCGCTTTCTATGACTTCAGTTTAGAAGCACTGACTGTTTCCGTTCAATTTGATATCTAGGTAATATCGAAATTCAATTCCAAGGTATTGCATACACTTTAGATTGCTTTAGCAATCGAAACACCTGCCAGCGGTGTCCAAAAATGGTGTGCATGCACAAAAAGGATTTTCATACAGTTGTGGCAAAAAATAGTTTCCGATACACGTGCCAAAGGTGGAAATGCCCAACTTTTGCTGCGCCATCGTACTCGTGGTGCGGGCATTGCCACTTTTGCTGATTTGTATCGAAATGTTACACTCTTCAATATATAAATAAAGCTACCAAGCCATTTTTCGGGTCAATTATTGTACTTTTCTATAAATGGATTGATTACTTTCGCCACTCTCGCCGGATGAGTTAAATGCAAGTGGTGTTTACCGGGCACGACATGGTAAGAAGCGTCGGCACTATTCTTCCGTATTCCTTCGATAGTATCAAGTACTATTTCCTTTGGTTGGAAGAACGGTGAATTCTCAGCCTTAATCAACAGGTAAGGAGAGGTGATACGTTCAGCTAGTTTCATAAGGTGATCATGAGTGAAGCCAGAGTCGAAAGCGAATTGTTTGGCGAGTCTGGGGTCTTTGCTGAATATGAATTGCTCCTCCTCTACCTCAGTAACCCCACGAGACATCAGCAGCCTACATGCAGCTTCGTCGAATGAATAATCGGTCCCTTTAATCCATTTGTGCATTATCTCCTCCTCCGTATAAGTAGGAGGTGGTGTAGTTCGAGCCTCTACTTTGAAAATATGTTCAGAGTGCTGAATGATGTGCTCACAGTGGCGGTCCACATTGATGGAAGGCGGTTTGACCAGGTCTATGCCAATGCTGAATGCGACCTCCTTGCAAAAGTATGTCGTATACAAGAACGTGATCATACTGCCCATGGAATGACCTAAGAGCTTCATTTTATTCCATTCATAGTACTTGGCTATCCTCCGAACTAAGAGTACGGCACCCATCATTGAATACGGTATTCCTGGCGGTGACCAACTTGAATGTCCATGGCCAGGCAAGTCTATTGCCAGGACAGAAGTCCCTTTTGGAAGCAAAGGCGCCAATGTGTCAAACGTTGCTGCGTTATCTTGCCATCCGTGCAGCGCAAGGATTGGCTGATGGTCTTTTGGACCCCACCATTTACCTGGAATGAATATTCAAAGATTTTTAATCAACTGAAATGACTGTAGCGAAAAGAATCGACACGTGACCTCAGGCGTCTGAAATGGGTAGATGCACTATTTTCAAACTCAATTGTCAGTCAACAATGGGGTTGGCTTGTAGTCGAAGTGGTCAAAGTCTTTTTGAGGTTAAGTGACTACGACCTAGCTTTCAACCTTTTTTTGCCCCACAACATGTCACTTGGAGCTGATATTTTGAGATCAGGTTAGAATATGTCAATATGTCTGTGAAAATGAACGTCGATTGCAGAAACGCCGCAGTACAACGGGATTGTTGGTGGTAAAACTGTGAACACGAAGGAGAGAATATCCGCATGTGTTTTTTACTCACCGGCTACTTTTCCCCACGGTACGGGAATTTCAACCTCTGTTACATCTTGTTTCGGTGTGGTTGAATTTCGATAAAATTGCCTTGTACCTGGTACATGTCGAATTGTATTACGGATTTTAATTCTCGACAACATATTGCGTGATGCAATCTTTGAAATTTCGTCTCAACTGAACTACTGTCGCCCACGTGACTCGTGTGTAAACTTCAATGTCTTGCCACAATTCTGTTATCCGTTTGGCTTAAGGAGTCAAAATCGAATAAATCAGAATTGAAATATTCTCCTTATTAAATTACAAACTAAAATCGGGTTATCAATCAAGCAAGTCATTCCCTGGACCTTAACAAATATTGCAGATAATTTGAGATCATCGTAGTCTTTGAACCCAAACTTCATTCTTTCAAACGGGGGTATGATAATCACAAGAATATTGGCAATGCGAATTAAAGCTCGCTCTATTGGGTCCCCCGTAAAATGACTGATTCGAATCTCAACAAAGCTCAGCAGCTCTTCATCGTGTATCTACGAAATCTGTGCGCAAACGAAGCTTTTCCCGCTCAAGTATTCAACGCCCGACGCGCCTCTCTCGGGAGCCAGAGATCCTACATGACATTTCTGTGCTAACCAAGGCTTTTTGAAACTCCGCTAGGGGCGGGTCGATACGCAAATCCCAATTCATTACAACATCTGAGATGCAAAAAAAAAAAAAACTACGCTTGAGGCTGCGGTTCCATTATTCGCCGAAAGCGCGCAACGTTCAGTGGGGGAGAGACAGAGCACAGCTTCAACTTCAACGCAGCAATGTGACAAAGACAAACGATAGGGGCGGACTTAACTCGGTCTTTTTACCTCTCCTGGGAGTTTGAGTTCAAACTCCCGCGACCACACATCGAGTTTTTCGATGGGAGTATATGAAAATTCTTATAAATCCGTATCGCTAGCGACCCTATTGTGCGAGCTGACTGTATATCCATGAATGGCTGCAGAGCCATAGTTCGAAGAATTCTTGTATCGACAAACAATGAATATCGATCGGAGAAATTCACTGTTTGTTCACAAGTTTTAGCAAACGGTACATACATAACTGCTGTTCCAAAAATCTCCGTACGGTTATTGACCGTGTTCTCATTGGGAGAATGTGTACCTTGTTCCTTTCATTCGTATAAAGATGCATGAGTATCAAACGATTAGATAATTTTCACCCTTTCACCTCGATCTGTGTCATAATTTCGATTATATCAGCTATCATAACGTACCGTAATTTTTGTTTACGTTTTTACTGATCGAAAGTACATAACGTACGTCGGAGTTACGCTGTTTGTGGTATGGAAGTAACTAGACGAAGGCCTACAAAGTGAAAAAAACGAGTTCGCAACGTATTTCGATCCGACGTAGCTATGAAAAATATTGAGAAGAATTGTTATCCTTCTTCCAAAATTATTCAACGGTTAAAACCGAGATTTCGAACGGTTATCAGGCCGAAAATTATCCCCAGCTACGAAACTGGGGAATTCTAGGTTTCTCGCGTTGTCTATACCGCCGTTTTGAAAGCGGATGTTTTCATCAATGACAGTATCGCTAGCCAAGCTGTTGCAAAGTAAAACTTTCATCTGCGGTAACCTGGGAGTGAAATATGCGTTTATAATAATACAAAAATAGATAATCCTGCGATTTTATCAGCCGAATAACACCTCGATACTAAATTATAGTGTTTAAATGTAAGACCATAGTGAGAATGGGAAGTGTTTTAACGGTAGAAACGTTTTGTGAGAAGGAAATATTCGTGTTGCGGGTAGCGCGGGGTATTGCATAGGAATGGTATCGCCGTCCAAGGCCCAGCAGCAGCAGCAGCAGCCACAAGAAAACAGGTCGAGGGAGACGGATAGACGTTCTCGTACGTTGAATAAACAAAGCCTTTAACACGTTACGTAAATTAAAAATATAAAATATATACGCTCGACGTTGTCCGCCACCTCACAATTATAATAATTAAAAACTACAGATCCTTGTCAATAAATTGTAATATTTTGTTGCGCTATTTATTTTCATACAAAGAATATTTCATGCTTAAGAAAACGTTTTCACAATCGATAATATACGTTATTTTCCCCTCTCTTACTATCTCCTGAAGTATACATTACATGTTTTCGTAAATATAATTAATATATCCCGAAAGAAAAACGTTTGTTTGTTGTTGTTCAATGGTCGCACTGCGGTATTATTCATGGAAAATAAAATAACCAAACCCTTGTTAGGTTAGGTCGAAGAGAGATATGATATAATAATGATGATAATAAAAAGAAAAAAGTGATTAATCAACAGTCTGAAAAGTGGTATAAAATAATTTGTTGTAGATGTTCGTATCCAAAAGGGGCCTAAACCTTTGGAAAAGATCACATTCTATTTGGACATAAAAAATCATGTGCTCTCAAATAAGCTAGAAGCAAAAATCAAGGATCTTGGAGGGGTGAGTAAATAATGCCATAGATAATCATTCATATCACAAAAAATTATTTTTTCGACACATCGTATTTAACGTCGAAACTCAGCCCTTCCCCGGTTCCCGCCATTTCTTTACAGACTGCTATAGTCCGTCCGCGGTAACTAGGGATATTTTTCGGCTTACCTTTGTTGTCCCGCGCGAATGAGCCGACTCTCCTTACTCAGGATTGTCAGGGCCTCTGTAAGATTCCAAAGATTTTTTTTCGTCTACCCCCTGGAACGTTCGTTTTTACCCATTCTGATAGAAAAATAGCGTTGTATAAAAAAAAAAAAACAAGCATAGTTTTAACGCACGCACTGTATCGTGCCCGGTTCTCCGGCAGAACGAAGCCGAGCTGTTGCTAAGCTGCGCGGGGCTCCGCCCTGAATTCCGCGTCTGTAAAATGCGGGGGAGCGCATCAAAAGGGCCACAAATAATCTCTGATTTTATTCAAACGAATATGACGATATTCGGCCCATTGACGATATCGTAAAATCGAATTTGTAAAAAGAAAACAAAGATGCTGCTCTAGGCGATGAATAGAACGCCTCGCGCCATCTTCAGGCTGTATTCGGAAGTTTTAAAGTAGGGCGATCTTTTTCAAAAGTTGATTACTATTAAAAAGGTTTAAATTTTGATCGGTAGTTGAGTCCCCGAATCTTCTATATTGCCGGACAATTCGTTTAAACGATGTTTAGATAATGTTGTACGAATATATGGGCCGCAAAGCGCCGCCTCTAGGGACTAGCGGCAAGCTGTTGACGACGATTGGCCATTTTGTGCCTGACAGGTTTGGATCCGCGATTCTCATCGTCCGCTCGATTCTGCTTTGTTTTAATAAACTAATACGACAATACACGTGCTTAGTGAATAATGAAAGACTTTAGTTCGCCGTTAAACGAATAACCGATCGTCTCGCCGCCGTTTAATCGCCAAAAAAACGTAATCCACGAAGCAAACGAAGAGTTGTGTTTCTGTGAAAATGTTTCTACTCTTTCGGAACATTGCTTGACAGCAGGCCGCTGCTAGGGCCAGTGACTCTGCTTCTTGTAAGTGTAACACGCTCAACATCTTACGCCTCCCTTATTCTAAATTTAGACACTGTCAGGGCCTAAAATTTTACCATTCAACATTAACATTCCGCGATTTATAAACCGTCCAGTGATATTTCGACAACAATGTCAATACCATTGTTGTCTAGAGTTTCCACTGTCGGAAAACACGAATATTGCGGTTTTGGCGTGTTTACATTATACAACACGAAAACAATTAATTACCTTTTTTTTTTCTTCCTCAACTGTTTCGCTTCTATGCAATTGTAAACAACAAAAAGTCGGTTATTTGTCTATTTACAGAGAATCGAAGTATTCCTGGGTCGCGGCGTGAACCTAGTGGTGACCGACGGAGCCGAGAAACAAGGACAGACCAGCGGAGACAAAGTTAAATGGGGTTGGCCCAGCGGAGGGAGCGGGGGTCTCCCCTCGCTAAGGAGCGTAGAGGTACCGACTCCCCCAACTCCTTCGCCAGCTGCTGAATCTCCGCTCGGTAATTCAACAAATCTTAGAGGCATTGCCTCGAGACCGGTGAGACGACGGACATCCAGCCTTGACTAATTTTATGCAACATTTTATGAATCTAGTCTACGACAGAGGTGGTTTATCGATTTTACAGAAGTCACGAGCGGATGCAATGTTGGAGCGTGCCCTGACGCAACCACAGCAGTATTCCGTGGACCCTTTGAAGAACGCTAAAAATTGGGGAATCCAAATTTGGGCGACAAGTAAACTACAGATCTGGTTGGACAAGATCTATGCATCTATCAGAGGCACATATAACTTGAAACAAATTCAGCAGCCTAGCGTGAGCAAGGATACGAAAATCAAGCAGTTGAAAGCTCCGTACATTAAGTTCGAATCGTTCCAGAGGTAAATCGAGAATGAGATGAGAACGGTGAACGTTATCTCCCCTGTCCCCGGCCTAACAACCGTTCGTATTCTCTCGCAGGGACACTAGACCGATATTTCTGGAGTTAGCCAACTGGCCGAAGCTGAATTTCGACGGCGAAGCCGGCACTTGTCCTTTCGACGTTAAACGACGCGAAGAAAAAGACGTTAAAATAAGCAGCAAGGATATAAAGGAGAATAAGAAGGGCTCAATTATCAAGCAGCTAGACAAAGTGAGGGGTCTACACGCGATTCCTTGCCTAAAGTTCATCAATTGCAGATTCATTTACAATATCGATTTTTTTCGTTCCACAGGATAAGGACATGACTCGTAGGCCTCGTGGTGGGGCAACGCGGACACGCAGAACGGAACAATTGGTCGCTGGCTACTGTGAGATATGTCGAATCGACTACAGAGACTTGAAGAAACACGTTCGCAGCGATCAGCACCTGAATTTCGTTCGTAACGATGATAACTTCCTCGCCTTGGACACCCTGATCAGCGCCGGTGCTAGCGTCGAGGCTTTCCTCAATTTCAACAGGTCGAAAGAGATCAGGTGAGAATTTTGTGTCTCTGTCTCAGCGAATTTTACTGATACCCTATGTTTATTCTCAACAGCAAGGATTGCAGCTTGTTCCCGAACGTCAGTCGGAGCCTGCGAAGCGTCGTCCTGCCGGAAGAGAAGGTTGAGAATTCGTCAAAGCCGGATTTAGACAGTTACGGTACGGGTAACATCGAAATGGTACAATGCAACGGAGCCAGAAGGAATCTTGATTCGAAACTGAACCCGTCGCACAATTTGCGGACTAGGGCGAAGCACGAAAGCGGACATTTGTTGCGTTCCAAGGGTAGCCCTTGGCACGAGGTGGAGAAGAGTGATAAATTTTACGACAAATTCGAGGGTTTTACCATAAAGAAAAGAGCCAAGGGTACAATTTGGATAGAAGAAGACGATCCGGACGATAAATGCATCGGCGAGGATAATTTCAAGGTCAATAAAAATCAGGGGTACAACGAGACCGGGTCCATAGATAAAGACAAAGTCAACGATACCGGTGGGAAGAGGAAAGACTTTCAGAGCACCAACGGCAGGCACAACGATCAACAGAATTTAAAATTCAGGGACATAAAGTGCGAGGTCAATTCGGTTTACGAGTTGAATTGTATAGCCGGTTCCGAGGTAGTCCAAGGGGAATCCAAGTGCTCGAACGTCGATAGCAGGATTCCGGGCGATGGACAGACCCTTGATTCCCTCGAGCAAGAGGTCCGTGTCAATGGACACGACAAGATCGAAGAGACCAAGAATGCGAAGGGTAACAAAGAACCGGACGTAACTAATCGTCATAAGACCTGCAAGGCTCAGATAACGACCGAAAAGTGTGAAATTGATGGAGACAGACTCGAAAACGGCAGCTCAAACGGTAATTTAGTCGAAGTACAAACAGAAGAGAAGGATCTGAAGAGTCAGAGCATAAGTTTGACTGAGAAAGTTGTAAAAGAGGAGAACTCGAAGGTGGTAAAACCGAGCAGGAGAGGAGGCCGGACGTCGAGAGGGAGGAACAGACTCTCGGTCGAGGAAAGATTGATAGAAGATAATCGAGCCTACTACAAAGTCGAAGTCTTGGGGAACAAGTTGAGGTCGAGTACGATTCCCAGTTCTCAAACTCTGCTGTCTGCGAAAGGCGTCGAAGAAGAGGCGAAGAAAGATGACGCTCCGTCGAGCGAGAAGCCTGTCGTCGTTCGCTTCAAACGTGTCAGAAAATCTGAGCTCTCCTTGCTCAGCGACGAAGCGGAATCGTTTATGTTCGGGGAACTGAAGAGGGACGAATCCAGCGATTGCAGCGAAACTGACCGGCCTAGCACTCTGCCAAATGAAACTGAAAGCGAGCGAGACCTGACCTCGAGTTCTGTAGCCGTTAATTCATCCGTAGTCTCCAGTTCTTCGGTATGCGAAGACGCGATAGAGGAAGATTCTCAGGATTCCGTGTCCCTGGGAAGGGCGAGAAAAAGGAGACGGACGCAGGCGGAAGCTCTGATAAAAGATAACGCGGATTATTACAAGTTTCAAACCCCGGGTAGCAGGCTGAGGTTTCAGGGGCCAGTTGCAAGCGTGAAGGAATCTGAACCGGACTCAAGCCTTGAAGGCAGCAAAGGAGAAGCGTTGGACTCGAAAATCGAAACCGTCGAGACGTTTTTCAGTTCCAAACCTTCTCCGGAGGTGGAAAAACTGCAATTTTCATTCGAAGCAGTGCCCAAATCCGAGCCCTGGTATCAAACTTACCAACGGCAGGACGAGGGCGCTGAATTTTGGCACTGTTTCAGCGAGGGGGATCACCAGAAGCCCTTTTTACTGCCGTACGAGATCGAAAACTTCCACGAAACTTTGATGAGAAGTTTCAACAGAGGCGAGGGCAACAGGAAAAGGGGACGTGGCCGGGGGGGAGGCAGCATAGGAAGATCGCCCAGGAAGAGTCCTCGCTGCCACGCCTCAACGCTGGCCATTATGTCTACGATTATTAGAAAAAGGGAGCAATTTCAGTCTCCCAACTTAAGTATTATAGAAGAGGAGAATCACTCCGTCGTCAGGTCGCGGACAAACACGCCGAGGCCCGACGTCGGACAGGATATTAAGTCCGAGGTGGACGAAGACTTGAAGGAAATAGCGAGGAACATAGACGACATGCTTAGCGGAAAGAATTTCTTAGGGCTGGAGGATTCATTCGAACCGGAATTGAGCACTTCGATAGAACTGAACATCGTGCATCCTCACATACCCAAAGGGCCTCCGCCAAATCTTTTAGAGCTTCTGGACAACTGTCAGGATGTTAATTGTCTGGATAATTCGTCGTGCGCGAGCTCGGAATGCGGCGAAATAGCCAGCGTCGAATCACCTCTGAAGAGGAGAAAGAGGAGAAAAAATCGAACCGGATGGCCCGGTATAAAGATAAGAAAAAAACTTCAAGTAAAACAATCTACGGAAGAGGATTGCGGGAGAGAAAATGTACCTGATCGTAAATCTGAGGACAGATTATCGGAAACAGTTTCTAACAGAAGGATCGATCCGGATTCAAGGATACCCGATTCCGACGAAACTATTCCACCCACATTCACAGATCACAAGGAAACCGCGGAAGAACGGATACAAGGCTGCGGAAAAAGCACGGACACTTGCACCTCGAGGACGTCAAATGGCAATTCTAGAAGCGAAAACTCTTCCAAAAGTGATCGAAGCTCCGAGAGGAGCGAGAGCAGGAAAGATCCGTCGTCGAAATCCAGCGATATGGATAAAAGTAACGAATACTCTCACAAGTGTCAGACGGCAGGCTCTAAAAAGCATCGAGCAAACTCCATGTCCCGCAAACACCGTCGCAGAAGCACTTCGACCTCCGAATTTCAAGACTGCGGAGCAGATGACGGGGCGTCGAAAAAACGGAATTCGAAACGAAGTCAGACGAACGAAGACTCGTTGGTCTCGGAGCAGCAGGAGTCGGACATTGAGGATGAGAATCGTTTAATCTCGTGCAGAAAGCATCCGACGAACAATAGCTTGTCGAAAACTACGAGGCGAATGTACAAGGAAGTGTCTTCGGAGTCTCAGTACAGTTCGGAACTGAGGGAAGATAATTCTGAGAACTCCATAGCTGTGCTTCAGAAGCAGTCGAACTCTCATTCGGTGTCTAGAAAGCGACAGAGAGAAGACACGGCGTCGTCGGATATACAAACATCCGATTTTGAGGACGAGAATTCGTGCAAGAAGGACACTAATCTCAATATAACGTCGAAAAAGCAACAGAACTCGAGGAAACGGCAAAGAAGAGAGACGATATCGTCCGAAGCAAGGGATTCTGAGATGGAACTATCGTTTTCGGTATCTCAGAGAGTCAGTCCGGTCGTGTCCTCGGTGCAGTTGGAAAATCGTCGGTCGAGTATAGAGTTTCAGCCGGTTGTTAGGATGACTAAGATCGACGATCAGGTCGACATGGACAATGGCGTATTATCTGTAACGGTCGCTAGCAACAGACGATTGAGGAGTTCAACTTCGCCCAGATCGAATCTTCAGCCACCTAACAAACGGTCTAGAAATGCTAGAGGAAAATTTGGTCGATGGATAAAAAACAGTTGAAGAACTTTTATGAAGTTCGTAACTCGCGTTAAATGGATAAACTTGAAAACGTAACTTTTCGAGTTTCAACATTTAACGCGACTGATATTTGTATTTAAGAATTTTTTTTTTTCTATTTTGTATAAAGAATGTATCGAGGACAAGATCACAGAGGTACTTGTGTATTTAGTATAGTATTTAATAACACCGTTTAATGAGTAGAAATTTAGTAATATTATAATTATTATATATTATTAAAAAAAATATCATTATAATGATTACTGTCGTTTTTTGGCGGTGTGTGTGTCTGTGTGTATGTGCGAGTGTGTATAAACTGAAAATCTAACAATAGGACAAAAAGATAGATATAAACCGCCGTATTGTACATTCTTATTAGATATGTTCGTCGTCTTTGTGTACTCTAAGAAAATCATTGATTATTATCTAGTAAGATATTGTTTTAGAAAGAGGTTTTTTTTTTTCCATTATTTTTATTTTTTTATGTTGATAGTTTTATTTACGTCCACTTGGTGTACCATCGACGGAACGGTATTTGTTTTCATTTGAATGAGAAGAAAAACAAAAAAAAAAAAAAAAAAACGAGAAGTCTGCAATTTTTTCTTTAATTTGTATAAAAATTTATTTAAAGCTAATCAATCGCGTTTATACAAGAAGGAAATGAAATTTGAAAAACGTGTATAAAGTCATCGGCATCATCATCATCGTCATAGTCGTCATCGTTGTGTGATATATTGAAAACGGATGTTATTATTATTATTATTATATTGATTTTTTTTTTAATTTATATATATTTTTTTTAATTTCAATATTTTTCTTTAGAGCACACAAGGAAAAAGATCCGCGTAGCTTTATAGTAGTATAAACATTATTATTTTTTTCTTTTCTCGTTATTCTCCGCTTATCAATAATAATTGTAATTAATTATCTATTTTAAAGAAACGTATCTTGAGACAGGAAAAAATAGCCTAAGCCCAGAATAAAAAATAAATATATATACCTTGATACTTTCGAACTGATGAAGAAAAATATTGTAATTCTTTCATGAATTCCAAAATGAATTACGATTAAAAATGATCAATTTTTCCATACAAATGAATGTCTTTTTGTATCAATCCTCACAAACTATTTCATTCTTTCAACGATCGATATTTTTCAGTTGGGAATTTCTACACAGAGTGAATTCCTGACGATGGAACAGTGAAGTTGGCTAGAATCGGGAAACGAGCTTTTTCACAGTTCTGAACAAATCAAACCATTTTGTAAGCTCATTTCTAGAATTTAGACAACTTCAGTCTGTAAGTTATTATTTGTTGTTGTTTTTTCAGTTGATATAATTTTTATTTATGTGCAACAGTTGACGCATATCAAAAGCTCAACCTCGTTAAGAGGTTCATAAGAATTCTTCTTCACCATTTTTAATGAAATAAAAGAAGACAATAAAATTTGTTCTTCTAGTTCGTGTTTCGTGTTCGTCGATGTATAAAAACCAGGAAAGGAACGAAGGAGCAAGACATTGGTTTTTTAATAACTTTTATTGTTCTAAAAAAAATGACCTACAAGACACGTAGCTGAAGAATAAGAATCTTCAATTCCGAATTTATAGTCCCTCGCGTTCTTTGAAAGCTGCTTTTAGTTCGTCGAGTTTTTTCTTCTTCCTACTCCTGTCGGCCGACTTTTTGGACTGATAATTTTTAATTTGCGCCTCTATCGACTCCTCGCCGTTGATCAAGTTGTCTAATCTAGTGACCAACGTCTCCATGGCCAGTTTCTTGTTGTCCCACATGCTTCTGGTCGCGTGATTTTTCACGACTATTCCCGTCGGTAAGTGTTTCAAAACAACCGCGTTGCTAGTTTTGTTCGTTGCCTGTCCGCCCGGACCGCTTCCCCTCACGAATTGCATCTCTATATCGGCTTCGTTCACTTTCGGAACTTTTGAATAGTCCAAATGTTTCTTGAACGACATTGACCTAGCCGGGTAAAAACCGGGCTTCATCGAGGCTGAGACTGACGGGGTCGAACAAATCATCGGGATTTTTAAATTGAACAACGTTTCCAACAAGACTTTTGAACGTTTCATGGTCGCGGGCGAATAGAAGTCTCAACCGGTTTTCTAGACCACTCTTTGGTCCTTCAGTAGCTTCAATCCTTTCTGTAATGAAAATTACATAACGACACGTTAGTTTCTCGGCGGAATAAAATGTTCGAAGCAACCGATTACCTGGAATTGAAATTCAATATCTTTTCCATCCAGTAAACTTTTATTATTTTTGAAGTTACCCTTCACTTTTCTTTTGAAAAATGCACTGTCCGTGTACTCGAGGTTCTGTCCGTACCTGAGCAAGTCTTTATACAATCTCAAAATTTGTGTTCTCATTACGATAGTTGTTTGCGTCACTTTGCCAAAAGCTGATCGTAGATCATTACCAGTTTTGGTAACTCAACTCAAAAATAAATTCTTCGCAGTAGTTTTACTTTTACAACATCGACCAGTATTTAGAGAGGTTAGAAACTGCTTCGTATAACATGAAAAAGTTTCAACCAACGCCCTCTAGGCTCCAGTAGCTTATGCAATTGAGATACCTACGACATGATGTGACGCAGTTCTCGTCAGTCGATGCCTTACCGCCAAAATTTACACTGCGCAGTAATCTGAAATCGATGAAAACGTTTCCGTTCATGTCTCTGTCGGTAACGCAGATCCCTACCATGTTAGTCTATGATGAATATTATTCTGCGAATCGAGTTTTGAGATTGAAAAATTGGCACAATCGAACAACTTCACTATTTCGAAATGAAATAGTTCGATTATCGATCCAAGATCTCGAAAATAAGAACTCGATACTTTATCTATGTTTGATCCGATGGATGTATTGATCGTCATTGGATAATCCATGGATTGCTTGTATTGCGTTTTTGGACACGTACTCGAAAGTGATTACGAGTCAATCCGTTCACCTGTTCTCGCATAATAGATATTTATGTGGCATGCGCAGAAAGTAACTGTTTGTTCGGCAAGGTTATGTTTTTCCTATGAGCCGTTGGTTTTACCTGGTGAGCCGAAGGCGAGTCTTGTAAAGCAACGGCGAGTACTAAAAACATAACCTTGCTGAACAGTTACTTTCTGCGCGCGCCCTATACAATATTTTTTACGGAAAAGGCATTAATAGTCACTTTGACGCCAGTTGAGTTCCGCACGAACTGCGTATAGAGAGGGGGTAACCTGCGGTATAAAGACTTTATTCCGCAACTTTGACATGCGCACTTCGAACTGCGCATCAAAGTTGCGGAATAAAGACTTTATGCCGCAACTTTGTACTTAGCGGTATAAAGTGCCACTTGCCGGAACGAAAACAGGCGTCAATAAGTGACTTTTTAATGCCTGTGCCGTAAAAAATGAATTATGAGACGCCAATTAACTTGACCAAGTCTCGTTTGTTGTGCAGTCAACGCGCTTTATTTTCCTCTAGGAAAATCTTAGATCTTATCGTCTAGAAGCCGTTTCCAGTTTTCATAAATTCCTCGGAATTGTTGTTTCTCGTTAGCAATTTCGAGTAGTCTGAACAGTGTTTATGTTGTAAGTTGTAAAGAGAAGAAGCACCAGTGGCTAAATTTCAGTGGAATTTGCCCTCAGGAGTAACCTGATTCCGCATGGTCGCGGTTAAAGAGTTACAGTTGTTAAGTAAAGTGAAATCTCACGAAGGTTGGTTAGTCGGTTGGGTTAGCACAGTGGCTGCCCCGTGCAACTAATGAGGAAGAATCATTTCCCTTCATTTCATTTTCAACAAGTGTGAACGTCGCTAAAACCTACGTTTATGATTCTTGTTAAACCAGATTAGTCTGGAATTTACGATTTCCATTTAATCCATCGCCGTTACTGTTTCGGTAATAATTATCAACCAGTCAAATCTGCTCCCATATTGAGGCTCATACGTTCGCGGCTCAGTCTAAGACTGACGAGAGCATTGCCAGCTTTTTTTGGAACTCAGCCACTATAAAGAACATTTTTTCTTCGTCCCGTTGATAACCGTATTCGTTGCAATCTGGAATCTTTTAAAAGATCGATTCACGCTAATCGCTCTACAAACATGATCAACGGCTTCGAGATTTTTATTACCCACTGACTAAAATTTTATACCCGTTGAAGACGTTACCGTGTGACGTACGACACTTAATTTTTTTTTATGTTGCAAAGAGATCCTGATGTAGATTCGAAAAATTTGTATACACTGCATGTTTTTATATGCTGCTTGTAATAATGTTTTACTGTCATATTTTTCGCACATGTTTATAGGCCGTTAATTACTCTGCCATTTGAATTTGATTGCCACTTTAGTGGATATAAACGCAGAGATACGACAAACATTTTGTGACACGTGTATGTCTAACTTCCGGAATCTGTAACACAGACAGGAGTTTGTTTCGAACAAATGAAAGTAGAGTCCTTGGAGGAGTGGCGCCCATATTGGTAGGACGTACCTTGCAAGGAGGCCTTCGAGGCGAAATATGCACAAGGAACATGTACCTGACTCAATTATAATGTGCATACATAATGGCCGATGCCCTCGAACGATCCTAGTTCGTTCACATACGGTTTAACGCGGGTTGATACTCGAAACTGTGAATGAACTTGAGTGCATCTATGTGCCAAGGCAACCGTGATCGAATAGGATAGGGGGCTGCTGGGAGATGAAGAGTTGTGTTGAAAATCAAGGACTTCGCGAAATGTAGGGAATTACCGACACTTTTGGGAATTGATTTGAGAACCAGGGAAGAATTTAAAATAACCCGCAGACTCTTTCTGCGGATTCGTGTCTAAAATAACTGATTACTGACCACTTGGGCATTTCCAGATCCTTGCAGATTACGTCGATGTTTACTCTGGGAAGAATCAATGGACGGGAAGAAATTGGATTAGATTCAATGTCAGACATTCGTCAAAAGTTGAACCAAATTCATTGTAAAAGTAAACAGAGAAATATATCGCAGAGATTAATATCGCTGAAGATACTTTCTAAAATAATTGTGCAGCAAGCAAGAACAATATAATAAAAACCCAAGATATTTCCTCATTTACCGAGAATACAATAAAACGAATCGAGGCTACGATGAACGAAAGTTAAAACCGAAAGCAGAGAAAAAGTATAAAGAGATTCGTAGACCCCATGGGTGGAAGACTTTTGGCTTGTATTTAATTGTTTCATAGTTTTGAACGAATCCAGAATTTGTTGAACAAGTTTGACAATCTGTTAATATCTTCGTTTCAAAATCGATATAAGAAATGATGAAAGCAAAGTACAGAAGGAAGAGAAAGGATGGCATTCAAATAAATCGGCATGAAACCTTTCCATATTTATTTATTTATTCAATTACACGGGACAATTGTGAAGAAGGCAATATAAAGTTGAAATTCAAACAATGTAAATATATAGTTGTACTCAAGACATGAATAATAATTAGGAAAGGATTACAATCAGTAATAGTTTTGCAAACACACAAGACAAAATCAGATAAACTCGAATAACGCCGATATAATAAATCGTCCAGAACCGTGAGCTCGAGTATTAGCAAGAATGCGAGGACACCTTCTCAACCGGATAAAATGTTAAACTCCCATGCAATTAGAGTTAATGAATACAGAAACATCGTCTTACTTAGCCTGTGTTTGAAAAATAATCATTCGAACCACGCGATGAGTCGATTTATAAAGCACACAGAAAAATTACTGACTTCTCGAGCTCGACTAACAAAAAAATATATTAACGGCAAATATTTGCTCAAAATGTTATTAAAAAGAATTTGGACAGTTTTTTTTTAAATTGCTGTTGGCAAATTTCTCAAGCTCGCTGGATCAAGTTTTTTATGTAGTTCGTGGTCATTTATCCTGGCGATGTAGTTTTACAAACAGTGAATCATTTTTTTCAACGGAAGTATAACCGTTGTCAACCATCGGTTTGCAGAGGCTGCAAATACACGACTGGAGAACTGTGATGATGACTCGGTCAGTAATTTTCAGGCCAAGGATTTAAAAATTTACATACAATTGTGTCTATAGCTACTGCGAATATCCGTGCTAATATTTTTCGAACAGGATTACATATACTGTAAACTCTGTGACAGGTATATAAAATATAACATCAATATAACAATAATAAAAGAAGTTGAATAATCGTGACGTAATTCTTCTTCTGCAGCATTGAATCAACTCGTGTCAAGTACATCATAGAGTATGTACGACGGCGCTTTGGTACGTGAGAAACTCGACGTTTCCGGAAACGTATGAATATTGAGCGTTTCCTTTGGGTTATTTACCGGTTTTTATACGTCATTGGTTTACCTGGAAAATATAAAACATCGAATGCAGAGTTGACAGACGTTCGTATCCAACCATCCTTGGGGACTTTGAATCATAACATCATAACCGCGTTACGCACCAGTCCGTGAATCTTCTGATGTGATCTAAACACAGGTGGGATTTGTGAAAAGTAAAAAATTACATAATGCAAAATCCAGTTTACCGAATTTCGTGTTATACCAGTAATACCAGTTTATACCAGGATGTTAAATCTCCCAGACAGAGTTCAAGACTTACATGAACAAATTTGGGATTCCCGATCAATGGTCAAACCACTTGACTGAAGGTCAAATAATTTCCTTTTAACGGACCCGATCCTTATTATTTCCTCTTAGGGTAAGACACAATTTTTTAAATGTGGTCTGGGTTGGGAAAAACGGAAGTGAAGAGTAGGAGAATATCACGAATGCTAATACAGTCGATTATAGAATATCATATCATGACTCAATGTTAGATGAACGTCAGAGATCTACTACAAACGCTTAGAATATCTCTTCAACGGAAACAACAAGTTTTCATCTGATATTCGAGTCTCCTACGATGAATAGCATCCTGCGGTATAACATATGAAATTCATAACATCATTCAGATCAACCTGAGACCATGGACGGAAATAATGAAAGCTGTGAATTTACCACTAATGGAGTGTGAATACAGTTCCTTCAACTTAAACTTGTTGAAATGGTGTTACATACATTTGTATCGATATTTGTACCCAATTACATATAATTTGCACTCGGACCATGAGGAAAATTACAGTAGAAACCTTTCAACGGAAATCAGATTACCCAATACGTACTACAGTACGACTCCCCCTCAGACCCATTTATCACGCCTGATTATACATTCTCTATAATTTGCATTATGTAATACATACATGTATGGTTGAGGAAACTTATAATTTTAAATTTGCACATTTTTTTCTTAAACGAAAAACCGAAATGAAAGATGATGTGGTAACATAATAGCAACGGAATTTCCAAGAGTACACAGCACGAATATTTCTGCGACAAATCAGAAGTGTATTGTATATACAGGATGACTCATTTCATGTGTCGAGAATAGGAGGGGCTTAAGGTAGTTCTACACGTACACGTATCAGCCAAAAGTTCCGACCGCAGCGCACAGTAAAACCCGATTCTTATATGATGCCGTCAGTGAGGAACTCTTGACAGAGCTTGTACACTCTGTCCGTGCTACACAATCACACCTCATGCACGGATAGGTCCCCTACACAAAGTTACCGCGCGCCGATCGCTTCGTCGCAGCGAACACAGTGCAACTGAGCGAGACAGAGAGTGTGTTTTGGTTCCGCGTCGAATAGAATTAATATTTTTCGTGAGTCGATATCTCCGAAACTAAGCGGTAGAAAATTGTCATTTTTTTTCAAATTCATCTCACAATAGTACTGCACACACCGTTAGTTTTATTTGAACATTGTAAGGTCCGTTTAGCGTCTATAATGAAAAATGTAAACAAAGTCCTATCCGCTCCCGTGTTAGGTATGGGCGTCGCGTACAAAACGACCGATTTTTAATTGCAATTATCTCACAAACTAAGCGGTGGATTGAATTAAAAATCTAGGAATCGGTTCATGAAGGTTGTGTCTACACTATACTAAAATTTCAGGCAATTCGTAAGTAGTTCACAAAACTGTAGAACTACCTTAACTTAAAGTGGCATAACTCTGAGAAGAAAACAAAAACGCAATTCGAAGTTTGGATTGTCAGCTTTGAAATGCATTTTTGACGTCGAGTCTACATCTGACCGTTTCAAAGTTATGCCACTTTGAGCCCCTCCCATTCTCGGCGCATGATACGGGCCACCATGTATATCACAGAAAATCTGTTCTCACCGAGGAAAAGGTTCACGCCTGGTCACCCAGCGTCAAGCGCGCCTAATTATTATTTTATTGTCAGTGTTTTAATTTCTCCTCGGTCACCTGCAATATGCGTATTTGCTCGTTTTAATGCCAACAGGAAGCTATTAAACACTCGACGACTATCTGAGTTGTATGAAATAATGGCTCATTTCTTGTGACTAAAAAACATGCTAATTATTTGCTGATCACATTTCGGTTCTACTTTAGCACACTAAAAATATTCATCAGCGTCATTGAACGCTATTCAAATCTATTTCTTTTAATTCCAGCTCAATCAGGTTCACAGAGCCGGATGTAGATATTTTTTTTATTATTACTGTATCACAATTATCGTTAATTGTTACATGGATAATTTTATATTTGCACATAATTGACGTCAGATCAAGTAATCGTGAGACTATTCCCATTTTCAGATCTCTAGCCACGCATTTACTTGATTTATATTGATTTCACAATATCGTTATATCAATATGAACAATAACTGTTGACAGATCTCGAGATCTTATCTCACACGTTCACATCGGTGCCACATAAAAATTAGAAATCTGATGCACATGACACAATACACCAATGTTTCTATCGATAACTGAAAACTATGATGTTACATGCTGCTAGGAGCTATAGTGCAGATTCACAACTAGTCATCACATTTACGGCCGGTGACTCGGTAGTCGGAAAAATCAATGCCAATTACTACTTTTATCTCAATACTGCAATCTGATACTCGAAATTTTATTATCATTTTATATAGTGGCTATCTGCCACGTTTCTATCTGTGATTAGATTCGCATAGGTGTAGCTGATCTGAAATCAATGTGATACCATGACACAAGTACATGAAAATATCGAATCAAGTAGTAATGAATGAAGATAGTGGACGTGCTTATAAGTTGGGTTGATCTTTAAGACGATTCCGATCATTATTGCGATCACATCACTGTCATATATGTCATAGATTACGAATCGGTTGTTGTTCAAGTCTGATTTCAAAGTACTTTGGTTGAAACTGTCCAATAGGTTGAACATTTTTATCTATTTGACGAGCGTATTTCTTTCAGTTATACGTCGTGTTCTTATCACTGATCTACATATACTCTTGACAATTTTTCACCGTTATTTCTGCTCTTGCTTCAATTGCGAGATGTTGTTTTCCAGGTTACTGATAATTGTTTATGATTTTTTTTTAAAGGATTTATCGTTCTTCACAAATCACTGCCCATCGAGTGCGATAGATTGAATCTCAACCGGCTCTGGTAGAGTCAATAGAGTTACTCACAATTGTCACTATTCGTACTTTTATCAATTTAAAAGTATTTCGAGAATGATTAGCGACTCTTTCTGTCAGTCTGATTTATCACCAGCAGAAATTGACAGACAGTCAGGACTTCAATTTGTCTCTCAAAAATCTATGTCGTGAGTCATTTCGAATTCGTGGGAAAGCGTTTGGTATCACTTGTTGCCCCGAAGATGACTTTCTCTGAACCAAAGCTAATCCGCGGAATTTGAGTATCCTTCATGATTTATAAATGAAATTCTCGGAGTAAAGAGCAAAAATAGCATAAATTCTTTAGTCAGATATTTAAATTTGACAAACTAATTTGTTTATCCGCTACAGCAACTAATCCATTTTTTCCATAATTCCATTTTTTATGATGCGTTATTGAATGAGTGCCACATGTGAGGAGATAACAGAGGTGTCTTATCTAATTTCGAGCCTCTGTTGGAGTTGCTATCCTATATTGTTAAGATTCCGTGAAGATCGTCGAAGAATTACAATAATGTTCGCCACGTGTTCTAAGAAATTGAATGCCTGCTCCCGTAATTCTACGTCATTATGTAATTGACATTGCACATGTAATTTGACAAGCACTGTGAAACGAAGCGATAACAATAATAACAACAGAAAATGGATAATTTTATTCAGTAATTCATCACCTAAGTGGGAATAGAGCGTATAATAATGGCTCTTATTTTTCTTTCAGTTCGCAACCGTTGATCATCCCACGATCATTAATTGTTGAATTAATTATCAGCAAAAGTCGGCGACAGGCATGACATGCGCCAGACACCTGAAAGAACAATTTTTTTGAACCCTCCAAATGTATGATAAAAATGACAAAAATGAAGATACGTCAACTGCACCATAGTGCTGATGAACATTTCATCTCTAGGAGCCCCCCTTTCATCCAGTACCTACACCGGAAAAAGCACCGTTCATTTATCAAACCGACAGATACAGTAGTAAGAATTACAAACTGTGTGTTAAGATTTTTAAGATTCTTACAGAGTGTTGACTCAAGTCAGGATCTGAGATTCCCTGGGAATTCCAGGATATTCCAGGAGGAAAAAAAATACCAGAGATTTTCAGGACTTCCAGGTTTTTCAAGGAGGTGGACACCCTGAAGTCTTACTTAGACCTACAAGACTCGTCGTAAATTTAACAGAAAACCGGTGCTGTCCGGCCCTATTTAGCAAAGCACTTTCGTCAAATCAACCTGTTATAGGTCATGTTATGAGTACTGGGCTCAAGAACATCATTTCTACAAACCTTTTGTTCATGTGTATACTCACCAAAAAAATGTTAAAATGAATGGAACGTCAAACTTCCTCCGAGTGATTTGCTAACTTAAATCGCCTGGGTTGGAAGATTTCAATCTAAGAGAGCGAAAAAGTCATTCAATTCTTTGGAGTTTCGCTATTTTCACTGAAAAAGATTTAGAGAGTAACTTACTGTCATTTTCATTCTTCCACAGGAATAAAGGAAAATGACTCAATTCAGAAATATACTATATCACCCTAGAACGTCATGTGTTTCGACAAAAAGGAGGATACTAATTGTAAGCGATGAAGGTACTTGGCTAGCAATAATTGTTTGTCTTTTGGTCAGTCGTCTTCGCGGTGTCTCCAACTTGGTACCTGATAGTTCCTATATTTGAATTTCACGATTACTATAGACATTTCGATCATCATTGATTGCTGACTATCGATGTCGTCTCCATCTTTAGATTATCGATTTACTCGATTCCACACAGTGTGGTCTTGGCTTTGTTCTCGTCACGTCGGTTTCAATGGGTTCAGTGACCAGTTTATTTTACAGCCACATTCATGACTCTGTCATTCGACTCAATTTACTATAGACTTGACCTTCACGTTTTATTTTAGTGACCAAATTTAATCGTGAGGTACATAACATTTTAGGTCAATTTAGGACCACGGGTACAAAGTTCAAGTATCAGGCGAGGTATTGTGTGAATTAGAACATATCGCTGATTTATAACCGTGATGATTACAGTGGGTGGCGGGATTATCCACTCCGTATCATATAAATCACATATCATTGGCTTGGCAGAGCGATGGGAACATGGAGATAAATGACTGTAAAAAACGGCATCATTTGATCAAATTTTCTATCGGATTTCACTTGTCCTTCATATTTTCAATCACCAGTAAGCCTAGCTTCTAATTTATGGCATCGATTCAAGTACCACACCATAATTATAAAGTTGACATATTGCTCAGATGCTCTGACAAAATGATATTCAGGATTTTATTTCCTCTCTATTGAAGGGAGATTCGAATTATGCTTGTTTATTTAGGTTCATTTTTTGTGATCAATAGTCCAATCCGAAATTGGTACTTTTTCTTCAGGGATTGACAGAACAAACGAGAAAAAAATGTGCCCCCCCTTGGCCATTCAAAGTTTAGTCTCCTTCGTAATTAGTCCTCAATTTCAGCCCGGATCTTTGTTCCCGAATCGCGTGTCTTTTGGTGATTATTTTGTGAATTCAAGGTCCGTTTAAGCACTGATGAGGGTGTTTTCGTGTGGCAGACAGTCAGGGTTCTCTAATGAAGATTTCCTAATCGACTGCCGAATGCTTTGAGCCTTAATTGAATCAACAGTCTGGGGTATTCATTCAACTTGAGGTAGATTGAAGAAGGACGAGATAATTATGGGGTTTGTTTTGGCTAAATTTGAACACTATCGCAGAGTTGAATTTCGCGGATCATCATCTCGCACCCATAGAATCAAAGTGTATAACGTCTAAAAAAACTAGTTTTTGTGAATTTGCTTTTGAAGGAATTTTGATGATTCTGAGATTTTTTTAGCTGTTACATATTAATCATGGGGATACAAAGCATCCACTATTTTGGTTTTATTGAAACTACTATTCCACACCCACCATCTATTCGATTTGTAGTAGTTTTATTCGCCAGTTTTGGTCTACATTTTCAGTTACGAAACCCTTCTTTATGTTCAATTAACTTATCAATATCATCACTGTTACATTCGTCAATACTTCACTTCCTTTTATATCAAGAACTTAGCAATCGACATCATCAATAAAAATAATATATCATTTCCTTCAACCGTTTCGATTTGTATTTCTGGACTGGAGCCGCGAACTTGATCTCCATATTTTTGAATGAACGCCAAATACTTGAGAGTCGCCGTTCTAATTCAGACAACATCGGAAATTCGCGGGGTGCTGAGAATGTCGCAATTATAGACCGAAAAGTACGAGTACACTACGTATACAATCAATAAATACACGATTTGATAACGCCTCTGATAATTTTCCGATCAAAACTTCCCCCTGAAGCCAGTGAAGATGTAATGAAATATTAGCATTCCATTAATTTGAGTCACCCATTCTTATGTAATTCCTGACACGAATCAGAAGGATTCCAATTGTTATTTTAATGTTATCGTGTAATTATTTTATGTATAATACAAAAAAGTCTGATGCATGGTCGATGCACATGCGCGAAGTACAATAATGACCACAGACCACTCCTAACTCCTAGGGCTAAAAAGAACTGAGACTCACTCCCACCGTTGCAGAAATGGATTTGTGTACAGAAAATAACAATCTAAAAACGAGTGAATCATACTCGCGTTACGTGAAGGAGTTTTTAGCAAGTGAGATCATAGAATTCATATTTGGTAACGCGTGGTGCTGCCAGTGTCCGTTTTTCGCAAGGTCACGAGTTTCATTCATTCAATGGAGTGTAACGGATGATTTAGATCGAATGGTGATTCGGAAACCGAGGAAATAATTATCGTCAGAATTCACGGAATAGGATACAACTTCGTAGTTCCGGTGTCAATGTTATACTGACATAACTCCAATCGTTACAAATCTGACTCGTTTTTTCCCTTTTTGCAGAACAGTTTGAAATTATGCTACGTGTACGAACACATGTATGTGACATTTGTTATTTCTGTGAAAAAATTTATTCAATATTATTCCAAAGTGGGTTTCCTCCACTTCCACAATCATATTGCAGGCCAAGTTTTCAATATTGGTTCACTATTCGATTACTTTATACTCTATCGAAATCGAGACCATAAATTGAATTAAGTCATTCTTTTTTATAATTTCATATTCAGGTAGATCAATTCCACAGAAAAATACAGGTCATCCCTACTGATCGAAAATTGAAGGCTGACATTTAATTGTTTGTACTAATTTTCAACTAATAAGAGAAAAAAAGGATTGTATATTTCAAATCATTGTAGGTACCTACTTTATCCAGTTATGTAAAAATTGTGAAAATAAATTACAATACAAATTACTTTCATTTTGTACGATCAAACCGTGTTTTCTCAAACAGCTGATCATAAAACACATGGAAGATAGTGACTTTTCATCAAAAATTCGTGGAACGAATTACTGCAAATAAAAAGTAATTATTCACATTCAATTTCCATCAGTAAAACACAAACTCATATCTTTATATCTAGCAGAGTGTATCTGACTTTCGACATTGGTGACTGTGTGTTGTTGTTAAATAGTGAAATCGTTGATCTATGAGTAAAAGGCATAACGGAAAAATCCACTTTTCGAGTCACTGGTTGCAAAATGGGTATATTTCCACTCGCGTATGTGTGTCCTATGCAAATGAAGCTATTTTTTTTTATCACACACTGTCATTACGCGTCTAGGTAAATACACTTGTCGAGTATATATCCATGGTGGATATGTGAATGCCCTCGTGCTCCAAGCTTTCCGTCGCCGCCATATTTTCAACGATTGTAATAACACAAATTAAAAGCACACATAACCATCGGGTCTCTACGTCTGCCCACACGATTTCAACCGATAACATAACGATTGAGTAATTTTTTTGAAAAGCTGATTATCTCCTCACCTAGAAAGAGAGAGAAGAAAAATTGCAAATAGAATGCTTCAGATTACAAAATCGGAATCTTCCTGTGCTAGATAAGGAAATCTATCGATCGACATCGACATACTCGAAGCATTCTATTCTACAGACATGAGTGCAGAGGAAAGTAACTGGAATCGTGACTCAAAATGTTGCACCCAGATCCAGCATCTGCTCCATGCGATTGTAATCGATGCAAGCCTACGTCATTCCCAGGATACGTGGTGACGCAGATTTAACTGAACACAGGTTTCAAACCTACCTGGGAGAGAAGGTAGCACAGCATGACTCAAGGTTTGACGCCTGCGAACAGAGTGCATGATTCCTTTTCGCAGGCTGGCTTTCCTGCCCGGTTAGGCGACCGGGTATGGAGGTCAAATAGTAGTTATGGACCACGTGGTCAACTGGGTACACTCAGGTACCCGTAGAGATTGTTCTTGCCGATATATTAACCGCATGAGTACCTATCAGGTCATCAAAATCGGGGTGCTGTCTATCTTCATGGTTCACGATTCGTGCAATCCAAGGGGCTATTCACTCCTGAAATTAACTGTACACCCTGGATTTGAATCATTTGAAATCAGCTGAAATTCTTCGAAGTCACTTTAAGATGATCGAAAATCAGCAGAGGATCGAAATCACCTGAAATAATATGAAATTACGGAATCACGGAATCACTTGTATCTGCGCCTAAAGTTTGAGTGAACTTTTCTTTTCCAGATAAGAAACAACGAAAAATGACATTTTTATAGTAATAATAATAATAATAATAATGATAATGATAATGATAATAATAATAAATACGTCGAGTAGCACCGAAGCCTGCAATATTATTTTGTCGATCGTGTTCAATCATGGCAAATGACGATGAAACTATAAAAGACCACGAGTCTTTTACAATACAAACAATGAGCTTGATTTCGTCTTTGTTGTTGTATTAAGGATGTATTCGCTGTAAATTCTCAACCAAAATTGACTTTCGTCGACAATATTGAATATTTTGAGATAAGATAAAAATTCCTAAAAAAATCATCCATAATCAAGGTGATAAGAGTATCAATTTTTAATATTAATAATGCCTCAAATGTATCAAAAATTTGTTTCAACAAAATATCGTTCAACAAATTTTCAGGGAACGTTTATCTTCTTCACGTGAAATGAATTCGTTATTATTTTTTTTTTTTTTTGTATTCACGTGAATTTTTAAAGAATTTTTTTTAAATTGCCGTTTTCGAAAATTTGTAAAAGCTGTATCTGTGGAACTATTTGTTTACGCTCCGGTAACTTTGGAATTTTAATCTAGATAGTTTTCACGAAACATATAAAAAATTCACCATTTTTCTCCATTCTTCAAAATTTAAAAAAAAATGAGAAAATTCCTTAAAAATTCATGTGTATACAGAAAAATCAATGAAATCAATTTACATTTTACAAGAATACATACCGTGATTAACGTGTGAGTTAAAATTCGCAGAACTATTATTATTCATTCGTGTTGGAAAATCAAAATGTTTTTCGTCCATCAAGGTGATTTATGAAGCCTGGTGATCATAACTTCAGTGTGGCTATCTCAATATCTGATTGGCAGAAATTATTTTGATTTCCCAACGTGAATACGCCTCTGTACCACGTGAGTACATATAGTTTCTTGATTAATGAGATGTAAATGATCGAGAGGATAAATGGAATGGTTTATTATAATTCATTTTCAGAAAAAAAGTTGCCGATGACGAGTCAAGCGGTTATACATAGCCTTGAAGAATATCAATTATGTCGATGGCCATTTTCCGCATTGTGTATTAGAAGGGCCCCATTTCGTTTATAAACTGATTGTGTTTTATTCGCTCATATCGTAGGGCACGAATTGAACTGCATCATGGGCATCCATGTGAAGATTAAATTCTCCATTCGGAACGTATGAAAATTCAGAGACACAATTTGAACATTGAAAAATATGCTCTTATCGATGAAACTGTAAATTTTTGGTTCTTAAGTACTAAAGAAAAATCCCGAAGAAAAGTTTTCGGAAAAACATGGTTCTCAACTCAAAAATGCATAACTTTTTCAGTTTTTAATATTCTTGTGCAATAATTTAGAACGATACTCGTCAGTTACAGTACTTTCATAAAAAAAATAGTTTAATACCGTGTCTTTCGAAAAGTATATTTATTTTGGAGGTTGAACTTGATGATCCGGGGCTTGAAAAGATGAACGAATAAAAGGTGTTTATTTATAATACATCTGTCCAGTTTTTGCCTGTCTACTACTCGCATCATTCGAGTCAAAAATATGGAACAAAAAGGCTTTGTAGCGGATTTCTGTACACAATACCGAACGCATTCGCCTGTAAAAACATCTTCGATTCACTCAATAATAACCATCAAGGTGCTGAAAAGCGTTTCAACAGCGATTCCAATGAGACCGAGCGTATAGAATATAACCGCGAGTCATGAAACCCCTCAAGGCTGCAGCTAAAATTCTTATGATTAGCAAGGAAAACGAGATCTCGTTTTAATTATTTATCGCCGTTCCCATTCGGCGAATACCCGCGAGTACAGCGTGCAATTACGTTAGTTGCTTGTGTAACAACCAAATGTCAGCATTCCAAACGCTTTGTGTGTGTATCGGTAATGATAAAACTGAATGCATATTATTTATACCAAAGGCGAAACAAAAAAACTTTCTAAATAATCCTCGAATATAGGCAATAGATATTTATGTGGCATGCGCAAGAACATAACCTTGCTGAACAGTAACTTTCTGCGCGCGCCCCATACAATATTTTTTACGGAAAAGGCATTAATAGTCACTTTGACGCCAGTTGAGTTCCGTACGAACTGCGTATAGGAGCATGCGGTAAAAGGTAGTAGAGAGGGGGTAACCTGCGGTATAAAGACTTTATCCCGCAACTTTGACATGCGCACTTCGAACTGCGCATCAAAGTTGCGGAATAAAGACTTTATACCGCAACTTTGAACTTAGCGGTATAAAGTGCCACTTGCTAATTTACGGTTTTGCCAATTTACTGCATTGAATACTGTTTTGTACGTTATCACGGTTAATGGAGAGTCAGGAAAAGAATCAGACGATATTAACCGGATTTAACTGTTTATTGGGCAGCTGTTGAGTGCGCTCAAAGGTAGAAAAGGAGACAGGAAAATTCCGCGATACCGGTCTTTTGCGCAACTCTGCCTCTTCACAGATCTAGTTCACCTTCTTCACGTGTTTCAACTAACGATGAGCTATTGCAGTACGCATTTTGACTACCAATACAGGAAAATTACCCGACTCGCTCTTCTGGCATCGACTAATAGACCCGATTTACAAAGGAAGACGTCTCGAAAAGGTGCCGATTTCAATTGGAAACGACTCGAAAATGCTTCAGAATCGTTTAAAACAGCAATAAATTACACGGAAGATTAAAAAATCGGTTGACACAGATTCTAATGACTTAAGATTGCTGCAGAATCCGTGAAATCATTTGAAACAATTCTAAAATACCTAAGAACTGATCAATCAGTGTTTGCAATCAATCGGACACCATTAGTGTCAAAAAGAGTATCTACATGTAAACCCCGAAGACTACCAAAAACAAAAAGCTACACAAGAAAAGACGTAGGACTAGTCCGAAGTCACTAGGACCTCATCGATTCCGATGACGTTTTAACATTGGGTTCTACAACGGAGGGAAAACTGACAAGAATATTTACAGTTATCGCTTTTCCGTCTTGAATATTGCCTAAAAACATTCGCTGCCGAGTGACACTGTCAGTTGGGTGTTGTTATTGTTCGTGAATTAGTCCTAGATCAATAAGCATATTGTGACCCCTTATGATACGCTGCTTACGCATACAATTAATTGTGAGATTATCTTGATCGGATAAATGTATGTGTAATTGATCTGTTGTTGATTATCTCGATACCATACTAGTTTTAAGTGAAGAAAACAATCTGTTATGACCATGAAATAATAACAGCAATTAACAACGTTGTTATATCTTGTGCTGATTCTCACTGTTAGCACCCCACCATCACTGCGTAAAGATACCATGCTCGTTATGATAACCGAACCCAACGTTATGTACTATTGTTGGATTGATGATTGTTCATGCAATGACCATATTGGCTCCAGTCTAGACCCATACAATATAATTATCCTAAACGAAGATGACGTCCAGCCCGAAATTTCGGTGTTGGAGAACGACAATCCAGACTATTTCAGAACTTGATCGTCGTGCAAAGCTCATTGACCCCGTTGTGACGAATTGAGAACTTTGACCAGCGTTGAATGACATTGTGCGATATTATCGTCACGTATTTCGTACCACAGAATAATTTCGCTTAAAATTTTTTGTCGCCAAACGTTTTTATACCTACGGAGTCAGAAGATGGTGGTGAAGTAATATCCGCCGTCGAGGCAGACAGGTTGGCGGCGGATCCAAGCCAACAGGTCGTGTAAGATTACACATGTGTGTTATAAGTGGGAGAGAGAAAGAGAAACAGAGAAGGAAGAGGGGAGTTTCAGAGTGGGGGAGAAAGAAGAGCCTCTTCGGTAGAGCTTTTTTTCTTTCAATGACCTTAACCTAGTTGACTAGTTGTCCCACTGATGGATGCGGAATCTGTTATTATTATACAGTGTTGTCAAAATTTCCAAGAGTTTTGAGTACAGGTTTTATTTTTGGAAATTGAAACTTCCAAGTCTGCGGAAATTTATGATTCTACAATGCTCAATTTATCAGGTCAATGGCGAGCACAGCGATAACCAAAACGCGAAACATTGAAAACAAGGTAACGTAGGGCATTTGCTAAACATGTGACAGACATTTGCACGATGTGGTGGCCATCTACCAGCCGGAAGTAAGAGCCTCCACTGAGAAGAAGAGAAATGAGAAAATAGCGAATAGGAAGGACGAGGATGAGGATAGCGATCGGGGAATTCCCTGGATTTGGCGATCAGGCGTTCCCCGATCACGTTAGAGGAATCGGAATCCGGAGTCTTCGCGATGAGCATATAAACTGGGAAGGTTCATCGGGCTGATTTATAATTCAAGTCTCTATCGAGGTTGAAGATTGTTGGCGATGCATGGCGGACATAAGAGCATGAGAGAAGAAAACCGAGGAGGCAAAACTTGCGTTGTAAATACGTCCACACTTATTCACTTGGCAGTTTGTCGAGGCACGACGAGTACCTCAAGTATGTAATGATTAAACGTTTCATTAGAATCCTCGATTAAGTGTCTCGTGTGACGTACACCAGGGGCGAGGAGGACTCCGGATTGTCCACTTATGGAGATTATCAAGATTTATATTATGGATCGTACGCACCAATCTGACTAAACTATACACTTGATTCACTTCCTGTCTTCGTCAATATATATTTCTAAACTAACGCATGATGCGTACATCTGGCCATTTCTTTTCTTTATACCAATGCATAAATCTCATATCCAGATTGTGCACGAGATAAACACATCGGTGAACATTATCAACGATCTCAAATTACGTAACTCAAATTGTGCTAGAAAAATCTAGAATGGGATTGAAGGTGCGATTAATTTTCCAGAGACCGATGATCTTGTCAGAAAAAATTGTTTATGCAGATTTTCCCAATTGACTTTGTCAATGAAACACATTAATATTGTGCAAAATTTATTTTTCTACTAATTGAGGGGGTAAAAAATTGACTTGACTTGAGAAAGAATTGTGGTTTTGCCCCTCAAGCAGTGATTAACATGATTATGTGCTAAAAATTCGCTAAGATCCACGTGGGTGTGTAAATAAGGTAATTGGTAAATCGGTGTGGTGTGAGGCACCTGAACGCCAAAGAACGGATAACAGAACGAGCCGGAGTAATTTCCTGAACTATTTGACCCAGTCCCAGTCCCAGTCCCTAGACTAATTTAAATCTCATTCCTTTTCCGTCTGCGTAACTAATCGTAAATACCCTTAATGCATAGATTACTCAACGAATGAAATCTCAAGTCGTCTATGAGACGATCACAACACGTTATTCTTTGGCAGCCGTTGACTAGCTCGTAAAACCGTACATTATGCAATTTGCATAATCAACTATATCCAGACCATTTAATTGTGACTAATTTTTATTCCGGAAGCAAGTATGAACTTCGTTGAAGTGCCATGCTCCCCAGACAGTAATCAATATTGATTTATCAACGTCAATAACCTTAAATAACGCCGGAATCATGATGGCGAATTTTTGTTCAGTGACCAAAACAAAAATACATGACGTAATGAGATTTTGCACCGTTGTCCTACGTCATGACTTTCCATTACGGTGTTGTCATAAGGCTGCAACTGCACCGACGCAACTTTCCAATTAGAGTAAAATTTTCGTTTGTTTGTTTGTTTCAGTGCCGGGGAACATATCCGAAGCCAAGGTGAACGACCGGAACTATACCTACTTGTGAAGTTCAGGTGAAGCCAGTGATTGAAATCAATGTCACGATTCATGACGCTGACCCCTTCCTCATGGAAGGCCCTACCGTCTTCCGTTCCATTCACAATCGTTCTTCGCGAGGAACCTTAATAGTGCATTCGTGCTTGAGATATGATATTAAGACCTGTCCAGCCTCAAGTAGGCCTGACGTAAATGCACTTTGAAACAAACGCATGCACGTCTTCCCCCGCATATCCTTTCGCCCACGCGAAGCCTGGGGGGGAAATTGAATGGTTCATATTTGCGTTGTGAATATTGAAGATTCTTCAGAACCTGCTTAGACATGATTGAGGAATTTCACGATCATGTATCGATTTAATTCCCCCTCGAAGAGAAGGATGGATCGCATGCTGTGCAAAATGGTCAGATCAAAGAAATATGGCCCAAGGTAAACGCGTGCGCGCGTGTCTTCTGAGTGGTCGTTTGTCTCTGGCATTATCATCACAAGTGAAAAAAAAGCAATGATGTTGTTTTTCACATTCCAATAGCAGAATTATCCTGTATTCTGTTACGGTACATATATTATCTTTCTTTGTAGAATGATTAGACCAGGTGTATATAAATGAAGAAAAAAAAAATTAACCAGGTCAACAATTTCTATCAACACATTTTGATTGTTATCTAGAGTAAAAAAACAATCGATAAGACCGATAGCTCGAGGCTCAAATACTTCTGTCGGACAGATGAACACAGATTAAAGGTGTTTGTAAAAATAATAGTTTTTCGTGGAAAAACACTGTCTTGAGTCTTGAAATCCACCGAGTCGATGTAGCATGACATCGATTCGTCCACTTCTGTTGTTTTACAATGGCAAAAAAAGAAAAATTTCATAGCTGTCACATTCCTCGAGGCTTTGAAATTCAGATTCTTCGTTTGCCTGAGGCCATTCGGTAAATTTTTTTTCTCTCTTTTCCGCAGTTAGAGGAAGTTATTACAAGCTGGCAAGTCGAGAACAAATTCGCGTTCGTGATAACGACCAGCCACTTAAAATAACTGAGAAATTAACAACGGTCTATGTTTCTTTACGTTCTTACTTTTATTTCAAAGGTCGCAGACGGAAAAAATAAATGTAATGTAATTTTGTATCTTCGATGTTGAATATATGGCCACCTTTTTTTTTTTAATTTAATCTACGACTATCGTGTTAAAAAAAAAACTTGTTGTCAAAGGTACAACTCAGGTAGCTAAATCTACCAGATATGCGAATATGTGAAATTTACATTCTACTTGTTTCTACGCACCTGCATCAAGTGCATCGAATTTCTATTATGCGATTATATTGAGCAACTATCGTTTGTTCACGGAATAATTTAGCGCCAAAGTTACGTCGATGAAACGTTCAAAAGAACGCGTTATGCATAATCTACCCTTCGCACCAATCGCTAAATCATACTTTTGAGTATCTTATCTGGTCTAAGTTTCACGTTTTGTATAGCACTAACTGTTCGAAAGCGATAAACCAAGTCTGAAAGCTTATTGCCCAAGAAAAAACCATATTAGGCGAATAAACAACGCAGTTACGTTCAAGCTACGCCGTGCAGTTCATATCGAGTGATTGCATAAAGACGAGGAAAACCGCAACGATTTATTTATACCTCTACGATCTGTGCACAATCAATGGGAGAATAAATTCTAACCAGGGGAAGAACACACACGACTTGATTTATTGAAAAAGCTGACACGTTTCGCTCGATTAATTATGCGGCAGCTGCTCTGTGCCAATTTGAAAATTGGTCGAATGTGAATGCCTCGAACCAAGGACGTTCTACCACGTAGGTATTACGATATCGTCAGTATGATCGGTTAGCGGTGCTGGTGTCTCAGAAGATTATTTTTACTTTTGACTTTCGATACTGGATTTTTTGCGCGAAGATTAACAGCGGGAGAAAAAAAAATCGGCAAATTAATGTAGCGAGGAACGAATAGAATTTCCAATCACGTTGTCCTTCGATCCAGTGTGTATTGCGTTACATCACACGGTCGTCCTGTTACTGATATTCGAGTTTATTAATGAGACGCACATAGTCGCCGTTACTGAACGTCGATCGTCGATAATGTCGAGGAATTATTGTCAGGATGTTCCACCTACGCGTCGTTTGTACGATTTCCAACACTTTCCGTAATCTAAAAATAGCCCATGATAATTACATGAAATGTTTTATAATCAATCGCGATTTGTTGACTCGACTTGAGGTCAGAGATCGATAATATTTGCGTATCGCGCAAGTCGTCTATGGCTCATCCGATTCATCTATACGAACCGGATTTATTCAGTACTTCAATTCCGCAGTGATGTAGGTCACGAAAACAAGGATAATCGATATTGCGATCGTGAAACGACTCGCATTTCATAAGCCTGACATTTGCAAAATTTAAGTTCAAAGTGAGGGGCTAATCTGAGAGTCACAGTCACGACTTATCTCAATGCACGATCACGATCGACATGACTGATGAGAATTTCTTTCCCACTCGCATCAAAAGTACTGGGAATACTTGTTCTTTGGGTTTGACTGTTGAATTTCACCATTTTTGACACAAGATTTCGAAGAACTTTCGGAAAACGAGTGTTAGAAAAAATTCTGACCGATTTTCGTACGGAAAATTTGAGTTTCCTCTTATTTTTGTAGCAGTAAGAGTTGAAACGGAAAAATTATACCAATCTAAGCCAAATAGGCATCAATAATAGATTAGTATTTGAGTCTGAAAATACAAGTCTACTAATTTTCTAGAAATCAAATAATATATTTTGAATGGATTTAAGCATCCTAAAATAACCTAAGAGAAAAAAAAGATCGTTAATTAAAAATACTCGTAACTTTGGTATATCGACTACGAAGGTGACGGTCGTAACTTATGACACTGCGTACTAACTCTGTTAATTACGACCTAGCTTGTAATTTTGACCTTGGCAGTTTCCTGAGGAAGTGTTAGAGTTTCTTCGCAATTGCATTCAATCGGATGTCAGTTAATGTTAATCCGTTTCAAACGGAAATTACGATGTACATACATAGATTTTATAATCGAGGTACGGAAAATAGTATTTCAGCAATTAACCGCGAATCCGGAACTTGAGGAAAAAATATTCGCTTGATGCGACGAGGGTATCAATGTCCAGTCATAATTGCGTACGAACGTTTCTACTTAATTGTCATATTACCTCAGTGATCTACGGATTGCTTGCTTTGGATTTCAGAAGACAAACCTACTGACGTCACTAGATATAAAATCTCGAAATCTCGATGATTTCTTGAGAAAAGGAAAACTGGCTGAGGATACAATCCTCTTTTCGAAGGACTTCTTTACTTTCTTTGATAAACAATAACAACAAAAAAGACTCTTGATTATCGATTGGATTTTAACCGTAAAATTTTAGTAATCGAAAATTAGTAATCGAAAGTTTTTTTGAATTGAAAGAATGAGATTTGAAGAAGAAACAAGAATGAAGACTCGATGCCACTGGGATTCTCATTAAGGTTTCTAGACACTGTGTCTCTGTTTGATTAGCTGTAACGTTATACAGTTATCAATTATGACTCATTACGCATCTCAATATCATCTTTTCGAACGGTTGGTTACGCAGTCTGATCGACTATGCCTACAGGTATCTACGTATTAGCATATCTATGCACATGTTTGGATCGGTGCCCGGTAGTCCGTGAAGAAATCTGATCAACGATCCGCGCTTATCCTCAATCGGCTGAATTAGTCCGGAGAAGATTCTTGCGATTATCATTTTTGGAATGGAATTTGAATTTTGGAATAAAATTTGAAGTGTCAAACTACTTCGAGCCCGAATAGAAGATAAACTGTAATCACAGCAGTGTCGATCTCGTGTGATAGCTTATGTGCAGATACCATTAATCCGAGAATTAAATTGCAGCACGACCCGCAGAGACAGGGGGCTCGGTGGCGCTATATAAATATAATAGTTCGCACAAGTGGAGAGTCCAGTACGCCCGCGACCACCGCACCTGTCGCACCGTAAACTCCACCTCGACTCCACCTCGACGGAGTAAACTGATTATTGTCACGATATAACTAGAGATAATATATATATATATATATAATATTCGAGACGGTTACAGTTACCCAAAAACCCCTCTTCCGGATACACGATTCGCGAATGACACCAAGGATATTATCTTCGAACATTCATTGACTAGGATTTATCGAGAGTGTCAAAATTCACCGACCGAAAATGACGTCGCACGACAATCTTGGATTTACGTCCAGCACGGTGAGTGTCTTTTCTTTTTTACTCATTTGGTAAAAATAAATAAATATAGACACCCAGGCAGTAAATTTGGTGTCTCAACATCAAGAAAACATCTTTAAAGTCTTTGATTTTCGCGGTTTTGTTCGAATTATTAGAATTCTTGGTGGTCCAGCCTTTCTTCGTGGTGAAAAAAGAAACAAGACAATTTTGGGAAATTTTTCCCGCCGCATTTTTAACATGAAACGAGGTAGCGAGTAGTGATACTCCTCGGGACGGAAGACCATGAGGCCGAAGTGGTTGCGACCGTGACGGACGAACATGCTTCTGCGTATGTGTTGAGGTGGCTGACTCGAGACTCGCGTGTTCTACTGTTGGTCTTCGTCGAGTCTCGTGTACGGCGCGGGCGGCGTGTTGCTTTCGCAATTGAATCAACAAGTGGAAATAATTGTGTTCGATAAATGAATGACAAAAATTCACACCTAAACTAACGTATTTGTCATTGTAACGAAGAAAAGTCTGCATTCGTGTGTTTTTTACGTCGATATGAAATTTATTCATACAGCATTGAAAGTTGCCTCGCGATATTCACACGGATCTATATAGTTGTGGGTTTAAAAAAAAAGTACAGGGACAGTCGATGACTGTTTTTGCCAAATCAAGTATTGAGTTTCGGTGTGACGTGACAATTAATCTTCAGCAAGATCTTCGGAACCAGTTTCGTCCCGTGATTGGAAGTGACTCGCACGTACCGGAGAATTAGAATCGCAGTTAGATCAGGATCACATTTTTTTCCATCATGGCGAAACGGAAGAGTTAATTTCGATCGTTATCGTGAATCGAAAATTCGCGAAAGTGGCTCGCGATTTCGTAATTGGATAGATGTGTGAACGGGTGAAAAAATCCGCGTGGTCGACGCGTGACCAATGTCCAGTGTCAATACTGGCGAAACGGTTTAGTGAATTCGTAAAAAAAAAAAAACCAATAGACACAAGCTCATTGCCAAACAAACTGGTTTGCAAAATATTTCGCACAATGTTGGAGCTATATGCCGTCGATGAATAAATGTTCAACTAATATCAAGCTGTTGACATTCGTTAGGTGGTTATTTTATTACGCCCCCACTGAGGCTGAGATTACACTGCAAATTTTGAGTACCTTATTTCGCAATGTCACGAAATAAAATGGAACAAAAAACTCTAGTATTTTTTTTGTAAAGATGAGATTTTATCCTAAGAATCGTCCTTCAAGTTTTGTTTCGATTCGACAATGTTTAAATTTCGTTGATATCATCAGCCATCACTATCGTGATTCATTTTTTCATTTCATTTTTCTGATATGTTACTAAATCATCAGTATTTGAATGAAGTGGCTATTCGCTTCGGAAATCCGATCTTTGGAAGTTTTTGGAAGAATTTTTTTTCTGTTGGAATTCGAAGAATTTCTCATAACACTCAACTGGTAGTCCACTAGAAGTCGGAAGTCACCTGTGCACCCAAAATCGGAGTGAATGGCCCCTCGATTTTAATTCAGCGTGTGTCTGATCTTTCATTGAATTTCGAATTCACCATTTTCACAAACAAGCACATGATATTTGTACCAATCGACATTTACTTTGATCCAGATGGTTGTGCAGCTGGTATATGATGCCAACATAATTTGGACATTGTCTACTTTGAGATTCAATTATCGTCAATTATCGACGATGATGATGGTAACGTTTCTGAGCTGAAAATCTTATATCTTCACGATACCGTTAAGGGGACCAGTACAGCGTGTAAAAATCATTAATATCTTATCCAAAGTTTATTACACATCGAAAAATTGAGTCTTCTAAAAATCACTTGTCGTAAGGTTTCAGGCATACGGTTGATTCGATTATGTCTCTCGACGTCTCATTTTCTTCGAAGAGAAATTCTTCATCATCTGAATGAGGGAAACTGCGAAAAAAATCCTGTGATAAGTTATGGTCAGTTGTCGAAATTTAGCGACAATCTAGTCATTCTTTTGCTGATAACTTGATCCAAAAATTTATTTTTTCAATTTCCCTCATTCATACTGCTCTCGGAAGAAAATGAGACGTTGAGAGACATAATCGGATCAACCGTGTGCCTGAAACCTTTTGGAGTATGGAGAATTTGTTGAATCATACGCTGTACTGATCCCTTCGATGAATTGTGATCATGACGCCTATCTCTTCGATGTTGAACTATTGTAATCGTTGGGATTCATTGTGTTAACAAACAAACGAATTTAACGATTTCCTTCAGATGATAAAAACAAACGACATATGTGCTAAGTAGATGAAGCAACAATAAAGGTTCATGAGCCTGGAGTAAAAAGGCGGAGTCGTAGATTGAAAACATTGATGTTTTCCTTAAGGAATAGCAAAGTTTTATTACTCTTGCTTGATTATAAAACTGAACAAAAACACTCAAAAACTCAGAGTGGTTTTTCCCCTCTATGATTAACAACAAAGTTGAGTCACTATGTGATGATAAAGTTTTCGCGAATAAATCCGATACAACAAGCGAGAGAAATCTCAAAGAATCTTACGCAACGCGTCAAGCAAGGAATGGTCATAGTTTGGCGAAGACCCAAAAAATCTTCCACGTCAGGTCACAAAAAAAAGAAAAGAAAGAAAACACGATGGCTCCGCGTGGCATGAAGATCAGCAATTAAAATTCGCTCTCTTAGATGCAACGGATTCAATGTTCTGATCTCGATGACGTAATTAATAACAAGAAAAAAGAACCTGCGAGACACGCTCGAATCACAGTCAGGAAGAGACCGTGTGCTATAATCACCGGAAGACGTGACTCGTCCTCGCGATCCGGATCCCGTATAATTATCAGCGGAGTAGGTTCTCACTTCTCAGTATCAATACGACGCGGGAATCGATCCAGGTGGAAGATCACATCGCGGTTATAAAGGCGAGTGAGAGTGCAGGGCCCCTGGAGGGGCGGAATTTTCCACTGTGTCTCGCCGCCTGACTGGTTCTTTATCTTTCCTTATTCTGAAGGTTCTTTTTTCTTCTTTTCTCACTTTGTTTCCTTGTAAACGCACCGGTTGTCCCATTTAACGGCAGCAAGCGATCGTTTTAACGCTGGGTGCGTACACACCGGAGATCCAAGAAAATTGTTTCTACTTTTACACTAAAAACAATGGTAGGTCCATCATAAACCATCAGATTCTTAATTTAAAAGCGATTAGTTCAGCCGGGAGTAACGACAATAATTGCGAATTACTCGATGATGAGTTTGCAAAAAATCAAAGTGCGTATTTTTAATTTATATTCCAGTCATAGTCTGGGCTGTTCAATGAAAATCGTTATCAATTTACGAAACGCGCATGGAATATTTATCGGACAAGTATCGAGACACGGTAACAGCAACACCCGCCACAAAATGTAAACCAACCACGAGTCAAGGACTCTTATCGAATACAGTATGGAAGTAGTAAGTTTGCAACGTCTTATCAACTTCGTACTTTACGAAATAGATTACTGACTCGACGATATGCTTCGGAAGTAAGCAGTAATTTATGCGACTCTTTGTCACGAATTGCATATACTAATCTTTTTTATCATAATTACGTCAAGAACTCGATTTCCGATGCTCCCGCATGTTCTTTTTTTTTTTAATTTCATGACCCGACGATGAATGGTGAAAAATGGCGCCACGGTGCAAGCTGCTAACCTCAATCGGTATTTACTCGCAATGCGCATGCGTGGCGACGCGCAGCTCTTTACAGCTCTTCACAGGCCTCAAAAATCGAGTTTTTGACTCATCTGTGATGAAAAAATCATTTGGGGCGACACCTCAATTGTGTCACATTTTTTTTTAGAGTTTTTTATGCATCAAATTCACTGTAAGAAAATATTTAAATTCCCAGTGGATTATAATAAAAAAAAAAAGAAACCATGAACTTTATTATACTCTTCATCTAGTGGATTTTATCAGAAGAGTGAAAAGGTGAACCGTTCGTACAGACCAAATGTCATCATGAACTGATCAATCTACGACCCTATATTTGAGTTGCGATCTTCTTGAAAAAAAATCAAAGCTTTTTCCTTAGGAGCTTAAAACCGAATACATTTTAAAAAAAATCGTTGCTCTAAAAGCAAGCATCGAGTGAATTTTCTTTTTTTTTAATTATTCTTGACAAATGTGAATTTTCGGTGTGTGCGAAGCGTCAACGCTCGGTTATGCCATCTGGACGATTTTGAATCGCGTCTCTTCCGACCGCGCCTTACACGAGTGAACGACGAGATAATAATTGCAATAAATACCAACCATGCGCATACATGCTGTACATGTAATGGCATGAAGTGAGTCTCGGCTCGGTTTGAACTGGATCTCAACTGGATCTCTCTTAACGGTGTCGAAACCGGTCATCATCTGCAATTTGTATCGATTACTTGCCGGTTCCTGATTCGTTTCAATCGGTTACTCAGACCACCGCCAGGTACAGCATTTCTCATAAGTTTTGCTCATTTTTATTAACAACAAAATTTTTTTTTGTAAACTCGAACCTTTTATGAAGTTTTTCTTCAATATCAGAAAATTTGGAATATATTTTTCGTTTCAAGCACTCCTCGCGAGACCGGAGTTTTTATTTTTCAGTAATTATTTTCTATTCCAGACTGTCCTAGCTGCGAATTTACGTCACGTGTTTAATTTTTGCACGTGTAGTAATTCAGAAGCGTTGCAATTCTTACATGAACTCAGGGTTCAACAGCGGGATTAGATTTTTATTTTTAGTGTATGACAATAAAATGACTGAATGGAGTCAGAGGGTAAAAATATTCACTTCGTACCCTGATTCGAGGATTATTGGCTAAATTAGTGTAAAGAAAGTAAAAATTTGCTCAATACGATAGATGGAATTTTTTACTCTCGAAATTAAGTGGTTGAAGCATTATTCAATATTTGCTGCAAGACAGAATTGAAATATTTGATCAAGATTGACGTCATTATTTATTCTTCACTGAGGTTTTATCAGCTGAAAAAATATCTGTAGTTATACATACGAATAGCACGTTGGCGCAAAGAACTTGTGTTTCGTTGTTTTCGGTACTTCTTTGTATTGAAAAAAGTGAGAGAAACAAAAAACGAATTGTCGTCTTAAACTTAGATCAGAAGTTTATACTTCATGTAGCGATTTAACACCTCTGAGAATTGCGACAGATTATTTCGTGCTACCTGGATGACATGCATTTCCAAATCAGTGTCGAATAGTTTATTAGAATAAGCCTTCGCTGATTCGTTTTTATACGGCATATCAAAAGTGTTTTAGGTTTTATTTCATCTAAAAAAATCAAAGACTCGCAGATCTCGTATCTAATGATTATGAAAAAAAAAAGTGAACACTGGAAGACTGGAAGAATGTGGACTGAAGATATTTAGAAATAGTCTCGTTATACAGGATCGTAAATCTATCAGGGTAACGTTTGCAGGACTGTAACTAAATTTATGAATTTATTTATTTACAGAATACCGTTGATTCGGGTAAAGAATCGGCCCCGGATTTGAACGGGAGAATGAGGCATTCCAAACAAGACTCTGCACCGGTTAGGTAAGTTCAAATCCTGTCACTGATAATTATACTCGTCATAATATCGGGATCCAATATTTCTGAATGATATTTTCAAAAGTAATACATTAACTATATAAACTCGATTAGCTGATTACTGATTAGTATCGATAACAGTTACAGCCAAAACGAGACTACCAACAACGCCTACACGGTAGAACTTCAAGAAAAGAGGAAATCGGTCAAGGAATCCGATGTATACGATCCGTATTGTCACAGAGAAGTCGAACATCCGACTACGTAAGTAAATCAGTAACATTTTTCCGGTCTCTTTCACCATGTTAGATACTGAAGCAATCTGATCTTATATTACTGTAGAAAACTGCGCAAATTATTGGAGAAAATGTCTGTATCGCAAAACTGGTTGTCTTCATTGGCAAGTTTCTGTAACATCGTCAAATAATTGGTTTCACTTCGAGACACAGTTTCATGAACTTCTGTCTGTGCATTGATTCCTTTTCATAACATTTCCTCGAAATAACACTGAATACCATAATTTTGATGCTTGAATTTTGATGAAAAGTCAGTTGAAAAAGTTGGTTGAATTCAGTTTGTGAAAGAATCACAACCCCTTCTTCCTTAAATTTTCAATTCACAATCTCCATTCCAAAATAGTATCAAGTTATGTTCACGACTTCCGAAAATGTTTCTCCAATCGATGATAAGATGTACCACTCAGAATAAAACCTGAACCAAAATTATAATAGACTCTACAAACAAAACTCTAAACGAGTCTCCTTATCTTAAAATAATGATTTTCTTTTTAATTTGAAACTACAGAAACAGCGAGACTCTTCTTCATCTCTTGAAGGGCAGTCTCGGTACGGGTATCCTCGCGATGCCAAAGGCCTTCGACAACTCAGGATGGGCCGTTGGGCTGGTAGGGACATTTCTGATCGGTATACTCTGCACATATTGCATCCATCTTCTCGTCAAATCAGAGTACGAACTTTGCAGGCGGAAAAAAGTACCCGCATTATCATATCCGGCCACCGCTGAAAACGCTCTTCGGGAAGGACCAGCCTGCTTCAGAGGCTTTGCTAGAGCTGCGGTGTAAGTATTTTATTTTCTTTACTGACAATAAAATTGCACGTCTTCTCAATCAGAGATAGGATTTCGTTGTCATATTATTTGTGATAACTGAGCGGAAAAGTTTTTCATATTAGGCTTCATTCACGACCGTTGAAGAAGCTTAGTTGGATGATTAGATAGCAGATTTCAGTCCAATAAATACACGATCGTTATATTGACATTGTATTATTTTTGTTTTTTTATGACAGGCACGTAATAAACGTATTTTTGATGATATACCAGCTCGGAGCGTGCTGCGTCTACGTGGTATTCATCGCCAAGAATATAAAATCGGTAAGTTGATTATCCTAATGTGATAGTAGTCGATATTCGAGGTTCAACTATGAATATGATGATATTCTTGCAATGCTGTAGAGAAAATCAAATTGAGAAATAAGTTTATCATATCAACGATTAAGAGGAAGAAAAATACTTGAATTCACTATAATTGATTCAATTTAAATTGAGTGTGAAGCAGCCACGAGAATCGAGGCCGGATGTTAATTTTGCATCATTCTTTGTGCCCTACTCAATAACACCGTAGCTGACATTAACAACGTGACATATTGAATTAAAGTTTCTTTTTTTTTTTGCCTCAGAAAGTCACGTGGCACTAACTAAATCCAATCAGTCTCATGGCCTCACGGACAACCTGATCTTCATTTAGACGATACATACACTCGGGTCTTAGACAGTTTCATAATATCATTCGAAATGCTCGCGCCGACAGAAATCGTCAGGCATCACTCCAAAACCCCTTCAAGAACAGATGAGATCGAACTAGAAACTGAAATTTCATGACCGTTGGTCTCTTTTACAGGCATTGGAACCCCACGTTCCAGAAATCGACGTCAGGTTATACATGCTGATGCTGCTTCTTCCGTTGATTCTCATCAACTGGGTTAGAAATCTGAAGTTCTTGGCACCATTTTCGACCGTTGCAAATGCCATAACGTTCGCAAGCTTCGGCATGATCCTCTACTACCTCTTCAGAGACCCATTGGATTTCGAAGATAAATCAGCAGTTGGATCAATCGCAAACTTTCCACTCTTCTTCGGCACAGTACTTTTCGCCTTGGAGGCTATCGGCGTGGTGAGAATGATTGTTCATTTGTATTACGTCTCAGCTCTTTCATTATAACAAAAAAAAAGGGCGTTGAACCCCACAGCAAGATACACGGGAGTGAATGTTCGATGTATTCGCAGATTTTGCCCCTGGAGAACGAAATGAAGACACCAAAGGCGTTTGGAAGTAAATTCGGAGTCCTGAACATAGGGATGGTGACGGTTATATTCTTGTACTTGGGGATGGGATTCTTCGGTTACATCCGTTACGGAGCTTTGATCCAGGGTAGTATAACCCTGAATCTTCCCGACGAAGTTCTGGCCAAGGTTATACAGATCTTTTTGGCCCTTGCCATATACGTGACCCACGCTATTCAGGCGTACGTCGCTATTGACATATGCTGGAGCAACTACCTCGGACCTGCTTTGGAAAAGAATTCACGCAGACTACTCTGGGAGTACGTCATGAGGACCTGCCTCGTCATTATCACACGTGAGTACAAATTGTAGCGGAGAATTGGGATATAATAATAATAATAATCTTTATTAATACCCATGGCAATATTGGGCAATGGTGAGGTGCATATACAGAAAAAATGAAACTCACACCTAATTGATAGAAGAGGCAAGACTAACATAAGCAGAGAAAGTAAAATATAATGGCTATTGGATATATAATGGCTAAAAAGATATTGGCTATTGGTGCTATGCAATATAATCAGCGACCCTTGCAGGATTGTTCTAGATGAAAAACCTTACATTTAGAGTAAAAAAGTTACTTAGTTGAGGTGATTTGAGTACCTGAAATACCAAATGAATGTAGAATAGTTTTTTGTCCCCATTTGAAACTGATCGAAGATAAAACTGATGGCATTCACTGCCGTTTGTGAACCCACGAGGCATATCTTGGTGTCGATGACGACGATGATGTTGAAAATTGCGATTATCGGATAAATGATTCCAATTAGCGATTCAATTCGCCCTTGATTCAATTCTTATTCCGATTGAACATTTATTTAAACCATAAATTTTCCTAGGGAAACTAAAATCCACTTACCGTATTAATTTTTGGCCATGGTCCACGTTTTACCTAGCCTTTGTACCATCTAGCAAAAGTATTTTTTTCTGCTCAACTGCTTCAAAATTACAAAGTTTCGTCATAACACTATAGCTAGATAATTGATCACAGATGGTGAATACGAGTGGACGATTTTTTTTCATTGCGATTATGAAAAGTGAATCATTTGGTCTCATCCCCATTTTACCAGACCTTCTTCTATATTGTGTAACAAGGAGACCGTTGCCTACTTGTCGCACACGATACTTTATACAACAAGAGTATATTTAGCCGTTTTTCCTTGGGCAGGAAGCTACTGCGCATGCGCGGAGTACGTATTCGAGCACTTTTACGTACTAGGACTCGAAAAAGCCTTCATTTGTACAGTCCGTCACCCCCCTCCCCCCCCACCACTGACTTAATGCCGCTATCGCTAAAATGGTGACTTTAGGGACCGAAAACAGCCATGAAAAACTGCGTAAAACATGTATGTTTGATCTATTTTCTTCATTTTTTCCTCAGTACTTTTCGCCGTGGCTATTCCCGAACTGGAGCTCTTCATTTCGCTGATTGGTGCCCTTTCGTTGTCGGGTCTCGGTCTCGCCTTCCCGGCCATAATCCACATCTGCGCTTTCTGGAGCGTCAAGAATCGCAACGAGAAGATAGTCATGGTGGCCAAAGACTCGGCCGTTGTTATTTTTGGTCTTTTGGGACTAATCGCTGGGACTTACACGAGTCTACGAGCAATCATCGCAACCTTCATTGGCGAATCTTAGCGGTAAATTATCAGTTTCAGAAAAAAGAAAATCAGGTGTACATGATACAACAATTTTTTTTTGTCTTTTGTTTTTTTCGATAATCATTCGGTGAATTATTATTTAAGGGAGCTGAGTGAATGATGGCTGTCGAATTCACGAGAGCCAATAACTTATAGACTTAAATTCATAATATTGTTGAATTGCTATAGACTCCGCATCCAGTGCTTTTGGTTGATGCGGTTTTTTCTTTATATACTTTTTTTTTGTTAATTACACACAAGTTCCTAGTTATCAAACCCGGTGATAGATTCATTGACGTGATTTTAAGATCTTTGTTATTGTCAAAAAAGAAAATGAAAAAACTGCACTTGAATATTAATACAGGATAATTAATAATAAATAGTAGGGTATATGAATTGATTTGAGATCATTATGAGAAAAAATGGATGAGAATTTTTCTTTTCAACCGTGTGAATATTGGCACAAGTGCAGAATTCAGCGAATCAGTGAGTATAGTAAAGGTTGTGATAATTCCCGTCAACGTAGTCAGATTACTGCGATAATACGATATAATAAATACATATATATTTATACATAGTCTAATATTCTAACTTATATAATTTCCAGTAGGTATATATTTTTCTTTTTTTCATTTTTTATTATTGTTACAAATACTAAACTGATCTACACTCTACGATCGATTTATTATAGATTACAGCGTAATCATATATTATATACGTTTTCATTAATTGATCGACATAATATGACTAAAGAATTTACGATCATCCAAGTATCGATAGCTGTACACTTTATCCTCTCATATCAAATGCCGTGATTCATCTACCCTATAATAATTTTTGGGGGTTAATGCGAAAAGGATATAAGTGACTTTTCTTTCTTTCACATTTTTCAAAATCCTTGTTATACGTTTATTTCGATAGTTTTAGCGAATTTCTTTTTCTCGTCACTTAGATTCTTTTCGTACTAAAGTCCCTCAATTATAAAACAATTTTTAAGATTTTTTACAAATTTTAAGGAAAATTGAAACTTTTCAAGGTTCCAAAAAATTGTATAAGTTTACAGTTTTTCCATAAAAAAAATCCTGATTTCATTCGTAGAGATTTATGGTTTTTTTTTATAATGCAAAAACAAAGCAAACAAATGCAATTTTTTATGGGAAATTTCATTAATCATCGAAAAAATCGAACATTGTTAGCTTTAATGAAATATCTCGTTATGTTTATTTGAAAAATTATTTTCTCCAATTCGTGTCAAGTAGATTTTTTCGGTACAAATTTCGCGGTATATTTAAAGCTCGAGCGCTTCTAGAAGTTTTGCAAACGGACCGCCAGATGTCTTTGGCATCGTGAGAGCTTATAGCTTTTACTCTCGTTACCCATGCAACGCGGTTGAATATCGGCAAAATACAACGTGGGGTGGTTCCTGATAATTGTTAATACAGTGTCACAGCGGGGTCTCTAAAAATTTTCTACACCATCCAGCGGGTGGTTTACAAAGAGATTTTTATTCGCCGGGGGTAAGTCGAAGTCGAATCAGATACTCGAGACGAAAGCTCTGGCTTGAAAAAATGCCTATTTTTTGTCGTGATGACTATATTAATTTCGAGGGAGATTATAATGCAATTGTAACTATATCAGAGCCTTTATTCTATAAATTGGGTGCTTGAATCGATCGAGTTAGTATTATTATTCCTAAATTTCGAAGGTTCTAAATTTTTTTATTTTTGGGAATAGTTATTTGTATAAAATGAAAATTTGATCAACGAAGAAGACAACAAATATAAATTAATATTTAGACAGATACCTAGGACGTTCGTAGTTTTACGTTCAACAGAATATGATTATCAAACAACGTAATATTGTTGTTGTATAGGCAGTCTGTAAATATAGTTAATATATACTGCTAGTCTTTATAATATAACGTACGAATGAATGAAACAAAAAAAAAAAAAAAATTGTATATAGTGGTTGACGTTATTCTAGCCCAAAACTGTAATATATTTCTGTACGTAAAATTGTGAAACATATTTCTTCTTTTTTTGTTTGCTAAACTGTAAAAAAGAAAAAACAAACAATTATTATTTCACACTTCCTTACTAATATTATTATTTTTATTGTTACACAAATTACCAGAAAGAAAATTATACACGACGAATTGCTTTGTTGTAAAATTATTTCTACTAAGTATATATACATACATATATATATATATATAAATAATAAAATTACGTTTCAAATAAGTTGTACACGTATTATTTATTTATTCATCATTTACACACATTCAAACAGATTTTTTATTTTTTTTTCTAAACCAACTGTAGAAAGAGACTCGAAGATTTTGTTACTTTTATTTTAAGTATACAATATACTTTTTTCAATTATGCACATATTTTTAAATGACTACAAAGATTGTTATCTACGATGGTTATCGATATTTTTTCGTCTTGGTTCCTCCTGTCGTGATGAATCAGAAATTATTTATATAATTCTCCCGCATCGATAACAACCCCCGCGTGGGTTGAATATTGAATTTCATGCAGCAATGTCCTCTTGCTCGTGTGACGTCGTTGGATCAGGACCGATCGATGCATGTGTCACATACCCTGGGGTGACTATTTCAGGGAAAACTCCCAGATTTTATCTGAATATAGAAAGAAATAATGAGTTCGTTATTTTTACTGATTACTAGCTGGGTTGTCATCTTTCGCTCGCTCCCTCAATTGCGGTTAAGCGTTGTTGACAATCATAGAAGAAATGACGATATAGGAAACATCGAAATAATAATAATAGTAGCAAAAACAAGGGAATTAGTAATGAGAAATTACGAAGTATGAATATTAACATCAATAATTATGGATGGGGTATGACGGTCAGATGTAAAAAAAGTTTTCATTAGTGCGCATGATCCAAATAATTCGTTACCTACACTGGTACCCGAACACAACCTGGAAGACATGTTTCTGTCCATTGAGTGTCCAATTGAGAGTCAAGAAGAAGAAGAAGAAGAAGAAAAAGACGATTGCCATATTATATTCCTACGGAGACAGACGTAACTCGTCGTGCAGAATAGAACAGACGTAACTCAGAAAATTCTATCGTAATTCTTTTGTTATTTTCTGAATTACGTCTGTTCTATTCTGCACGTCGAGTTACGTCTGTTCCCTCAGAACTCGTCGATATGTGGTCTCATAATGAGCATCGTGAACTTGATTAAGTCTTTGAACAATCCATATAAAAACATGTAAGTGTTACCATGTATCAAGGGACTTTCTGAACGAATAAACAAAACATTCGACAAGGTCATGAACACCACGCGGTAGCCTTTTCCCAAAACTAAAAGATCCGATACCGGAGTTAGATCCGTTCAACTTGGTGCATAAAATCGATTCTCTTGATAGTGAAAAATGTTATATATAGGTGAAACAAGATAAAACCTGAGAAAAAGAACTTATGACCATGAATGCACTGTTAGATGTGAGGATATTAGCAAGTTTTCACTGGCAAAACATTCTCTATCGTTAGGTCATAAATTGGATTTCGAAAACACTAAATTTTTTGACAAAACACAATCTTGAATAGTCAACTGAAGATAATAACATAGATCAAGTTTGACATGAGCGACTGACACGTCGTTTTCAAAGAAAAAAAGTTTTTCTCACAACCCGGTCGAAAAATGCCACTTTTCATACCTCTTGAGCGGGCGCAAAACAGATCTTTTCGGCCCTCGGGCGGAAAGTGACGTTTTGCGCCCGCTCATTCGGCCTGAAAAGAGGCATTTTTGCAGACCAGGTGTTGAGAAAAAAATCGTGTGCATCACGGGCACAAGGCTATTTTGGCGAGTGTGATTGCAGCTCACTCGCCTTCGGCTCGTGCTGCAAATTTCACACTCGAAATATAGTTCTTTGCGCCCTTGATACACAATGTACTATTGTGTATAAGTGTGTATATTGTGTATAAATAAAACACTATTTTTCGAGTGTGAAATTTGCAGTACGAGCCGAAGGCGAGTGTACTGCAATCACACTCGCCAAAATAGCCTAGCGCTCGTGTTGCACACGATTTTTTTCTCAACACCTGGTCTGCAAAAATGCCTCTTTTCAGACCGAGTGAGCGGGCGCAAAACGGAACTTTGCGCCCGAGGGCAGGAAAAGAGTCGTTTGCGCCCGCTTTAGGCGGGCGCAAAGCACTTTTCCGCCCGAGGGCCGAAAAGATCTGTTTTGCGCCGGCTCAAGAGGTATGAAAAGTGGCATTTTGCGACCGGGTGTGAGAAATGTACTATTTCTACACCTGACCGCCATACCCTTGAATTTCCTTCAATCTATTACTACTCTCTAAATTTGAATCAGTGACACTCACTGCGAATCAGTGAATATACACTGTTTTCCAGTTATAAGTAAACCACTGATTTTTCCAGCGGTATACTTATAACTGGAAATCAGTGTATATTCACTGATTGTCACTGATTCAAATTTAGAGAGTACCTTCTGGATTAGAATATTGAAATCTGAGAATTTATGGACATGGCATCCGGACATCTAATTTCGGACTTGACTGTTATAACATTTGTATATGAATATGTTATATATGATATTATGATTAGAAGAATTACAATCGTATCAATTCGTTGAATTATTACAACCTGATCACTTATGTCATTCGCGGAATGCGAATGTTTGCGTAGTGATTAGGCACAATGAGTAAACATCCTTCAGCATCGTTGAATTTACAGTCCGACTGGAATAGGTACGGGCTGCTGCAATCGCATTAGAAGCGATTCCAATAACCATTTGATTCGATTTGATTGCTTGTTTGCGGTTATACAGTTGACGTTCGATAAACTGCAGCGATTTCATTCATCAATCACACGCTCGCAAGATCTTGATTGATTCGCATATTCAGAGCACTAAACTCTTTAAAAATGTGTCACTTTTATTTGTGACCTCGCACACTTTTTATTTGACCACGTGATGAATTCTTCACGGTACTTCACTACTAATGTTAAGTTGGACCCTAATTTGCTAACGATAAGATGATTTTTTAATTTTAGACATTTTCTTGTTTCTCAAGAGGATGAGGAGAGTCATCGGAACGTCAAACGTTAGAAATTGTTTATTATTGACTCGACTGGATCGTCTAAGAATTAAGATGTCAAGTGAAAACTTTCCACCAAATAACCAAAAATAGAGAAATTATTTTCAGAAACAATTGAAGTTCTTCTATTCAAGTCAATCACACAGCCACAGGCGTTGAAAGTTCAAAGACTGCCTGAATTTGATGAGAATGCTCAATCATTCAAATCCACAATTGTCTACAGTCTTCATTACTTTATGACTGTCAAACCGAAGGCTATGATTGTCACAAAGGCCAGAATCCTGAACCGAAAATTCACGTCACTGTCGATTCGGCAGTGCAAATTCGAATCTAGCCAAAGTTCTAGTTTATATTTTATTTTCAATTTTTTTTCCGTTTGTCAGGACAAGACGTCTCAGGCTAAAAAACTTGCCAATGAAAGTGTTACGTTGTCGGGATCAAGTATGTTGTGGAATGTCAGGCAAGCAAACTGACGTTGGAACGGAGTTGGATCCTCATTATTCAGAGTAGAAGCGCTGATACGCACTACACCTCTACATAGTTTTTATCGTCGTTCCAAGATCAATTCGCCGATGGATTATTGCAAAGGGATTAAAAAAAAATATTTCACGCTTTTGGTCTGGTCATATCAAATATACTGACGTAATCGGTGTATTGCGTATTCAGTACAAACAATTGCAGCTAACGATGTCACGGGTCAAGTTGTGGCGCATGTTGACGTCACGCAAATCAGGTCTTATACGATGCAATGCACCGAATAGTCGAGCCTTCGAAGTCAATGATAGATTATTATCTATAACAGGACTAGCGAATTGACATATGACAGAAGTAATGGAAGAAGAGGTTCTCAAAGAACGATCAATATTTTCTGAATTTTTCACTTTTTGCTGAAATTAAATTAGATAAGATTCTCCAGGGCTCTTAAAAATTGTGACTATTCTGAAACAAAGACCAACAATATCCGATAAAATCCGTATCAGAATATGAAGAGAAAGAAAGAAATTAACGTCAATTTTCACATTCATTTTTACACACATTTTTAAGATTATTTGTTGTCAAGTAATTACAAAATGTTTGAGTTGATCTCCTATGAATCACTTTCCTCCTACCGCGCGAAAGAATATGAAACGTAACTTGAAAAATTAAATTTCACCACTCGTCACATTGATCATGATCGCACGTAATCGTGGATGATTCTCTCACTTCCGTCGTGGAGGTTGGGTATAATGAGTCGACTCGCCACACAGTCAAATGAAAATTGTGCCCCTTGTGCACTTTAAAAAAAAATTATCCGTGCCCAAGTAAATTCGGTTTGAGCCAATTAAGTAATTGAATTACTTGCAAGTTATTAAGCAAAGGTGAACGATATCATTGAACGTGGTGGCCACTGGTCAAAAATAGTGAGAGAAAAGTCAAGGAATTATTCGAAATCAAATTATAAATTAAAAGTATTCTCAAAAATAAATTTTTTTTTCACCAGTGATTCAGAATGTTATTTATTACATACTTGAATATTCGCTAATTCGCGCAAATTTCAGTCAGGGAAAAATCATAATTTGATCATGAAAAGTCAGACACTTTTTTTTGACTCTTTATAGTGGCCACCATGTAATGAATCAAATAAAATTTGTTTTTGGGGTCGATAGTTTCCATCAGAAATTGGAAACAGTCCTCGAAATTGGTAGCACAGAATTAAGTACACCGACTTAAAACGTCACTGGACCACGTGATTCGGAATAGAACAGTTCATCCTCGTTCGGATGGATGATCTGAGATATGTCGACGTTGCGTGCAGAGTGCAGCAGACAGTCGAGAGAAATCGTTCATCGCGGTCGTGTTATTCTCATCCGAGTATAATGGACCTTTAAGCCGATCCTGTCTGTAGTTCAAGTGGCTAAATCCGCTGATCACTCCACGGATAAAGACTATAACGCGAGTGGAAGAATACGAAAGTCGTGATCAGGTGAGTCCCAATTTATTCAGGGCAAATCGATGAGAGAAAATCTGTAATCCGGCTCGTTTCGGTACGAAGACAACAGGAACATGATCATCAATGTTCTGGTACAAAGCACAATCGATCACGTTTGTGAATATTAATTCAGTGCTTCCTGCATCTTCCAACTGAATCCGATAAACGCCTTAAATAATTGTTCGCATTACTAGTGGAAAACTTGATACAGAAGCGATTTTGAAATTTGAATAAAAGCTCAAAGAAGTTCTTCAATGAAATGAAACGAAAGATGAGTGCAGGTGATCGATTTTTTTCGCGTCACTTTGCGACAATTAATTGTGAAAAGTTTTCGAAAAAAGCGAATATAGTTTCCCGCCACATCAGCCCGAGGCTATGCAGCCTAATGCCGTAATCGGACTTGTAATTTGAACTTCCTGGTCTCACAGCTGGATATGCGGAGGGCGCGGATTCCCGATGCAGCGGCTAGAACAAGGATACAATTGCACGTTGCTATATTTAGATCCGCAATGATTTCACACTCAGTAAATCGAACAGCGACGCTTTTAGTAGACTGGGATAAATTCCGAAGTGATTCGGTCCCGTCGAAGATGATTAATTTGAAACCGAATACACTCGGAAAATTTCTTCAGAACACGACCAGAGGATTTTAACATCTCCAAAATGTATTTTAAATCTGGGTCTCTAAAATCTAGACTAGCTTTTCTGGCAGGCTACATTTGTTGAATTCTCACAGATGATGCAAATAGGTACATAGGTATATGTTCTAGTGTTCGTTGTTCATTATTTTTTGATGATCTTGAAAAATTTCGTTGCATTTGGATTTTGTACACTTGAATAATTTGAAATGAAGTTTTATGAAAAAATTGTCGAAATATATTTGGACATTCATTTGGACAATTTCACTTCTACGTTTTCAATATTTCCTCATTTGTTCTGCGGCCGTTGAGCTTCAGAATTCATGGCTATCTGGTCCACTAACCCAGTGGTGCTCAACCAGCGTAACGCTTTAGAGGAAAAAAAGTGCAAGTTCTGAACTTTCAGATTTATTTAGTTTAATTGCAGAATCAAATGGTATGGTTCATTGAATGAAGGCCTCTTCATCTGATGCAACTTGATACTGACCAAAGAATCTAGTTTCGATTTTGTTTTACATAACTTACTCCCACATTGGTCCATCTTGGCTCGTCCGCGCTGTTTCATGTTAGACGGTTTATCTGGGTTAGTTATGCATTTGTTTCTCAGACTTATGATTCATGTGTACTCAGCTTCTGCACATTGTTTTCGAAATCAAGTACAGAATAGACATTCTGTCACTCTAGATCCGACCACTCTGAATAAATATGGCCGAACGAATGTAATTCAACAGGTTGAGAAACTCCAATAAAAGTCTGCAAGCTCAAAAATATGAAAAACTGATGAATCATTTCGGTGTGTTTTAGGATCACGACAGAAGCACGAGGAAAGTGTAAAAAGTTAAAAGCCGTTCGATTTGAAGAGGCGTTGAAGAATTTGTATCAGTCGATCAGCTTATAATTTTTCCATGTGCAGCTGTAAAATTGAAGTTTGCATGGAATAGTGAAAGAAAGTGAAGAAATAGGTGAAAAAATTGCATGTCGCGTACAGTAGATGTAGTTGACTGCATTTGACCTCAATGCAGCGATAAAGTCAATTAGTCAACATGCAATATTTCTCCAAGGCTATGCGGAGTGTGGATTTTGATTAGGTAATTGAAATCAGCCTCGATTGAGCGAATCCTAATTCCTTTGATTGGCAATTGATGGTTGATTAGGTGTAGTATTTGCTTTCGCTGCAGAGAGAACCGATGAAAGGACTCATATCACGGTGGTAGTGGAGTGTTTGGAAGTCACTCTGGATGAATGCTCTCATTAATCTGGATAAAATCACTCATGAAGAAGTCACACGGGTGGAGAAAATAATTATAAAGGGATCGGTGGTATTCCATCCTTAATGAAATGATCATCACTCCGCGTGCTTTCTTCTGTTTCAGAATCACTCGGGGTCAAGTCGTTCTGACCGTTCGTAACGATGGAAGAAAAAAATGGAGAAACCATCAACATGCAAATCGTGCAGAAACAGAGTCCTTACAAGTGAGTTCTGGATCAGATGCACCGGCAATTGCAAGTTTGTAGATCTCAGAAGTGCAGCTCACACAAACAGAATACCTAACTCAATCAGAGATCCTCAATTCATTTTCCTCATGCATCTGTTAAGCCAAGATACGGAGCATGGTGCATATCTACTAACGATCGTTGATTTGTTGTGTATAAAAATCTTCAATGACGCTCGAGGTGAAGACAATCGAACCCTGACCCTAATTGCAGTGCAGAAAATTCAAACGCCGTCTTTAAATACTTTTGCACTTTTATTAGCACCGAAGTTCATTCACGCCTGGTCGATTGATGAGCCAGATGCTTATTGCAGTTTGGCCCGCGTTGACTCGAGAAAGAGGCTACATACAAAGTTAGCCGGGATGATCTAATAATAAATCCGTCAAGATTCAGCCGCGGTGCAGTCAGTGCTCACTGCTGTATTCGTAAAAAGTTCACTCAATACTCGTCCAACTTCACCCATCGATATTTTAATTACAGCACCACCGGGAACCACGTACCGGATGTGGGCCTACTCAGACCGGATGGAACAGCCTCACCGGTTCCTGATTCGGGGGACACGTACGATCCCCACAAACATCGGAACCAGCCAAACCCAACATCGTGAGTATTCGCCAATGCAGGGCTGCTTCTTGAATGTCAAAATTTGCTTCATTTTGTTCGCAGGAATACAGAGACGTTGATTCACTTGCTGAAGGGCAGCTTGGGCACCGGAATTTTGGCGATGCCAAACGCGTTCTACAACAGTGGACTCGTAACCGGAGTCATAGCGACTATCATAATCGGAATTTTGTGCACGTACTGTTTACACGTTCTTGTAAAAGCTCAGTACAGACTGTGCAAGAAGATGAAAGTTCCTATCCTGAGTTACCCGATGAGTATGAAGTACGCCCTGGAACAGGGACCAGGAAAATGTAAATTCTTCGCACCCTTCGCGCCGTGAGTACCTCTTCGTGATGGTCGTCAATGGCGCTTAGAAACGCGTACCTTGTTTCAGAGGCATCGTCGACGGGTTCCTGATAGCTTATCAATTGGGAATTTGCTGTGTCTACATAGTCTTTGTGGCGACGAATATTAAGCAGGTGATCCTTTGATTCAGTATCAATGCGTAGTTTGGACATCAGTCACACTACTTTGGTCCTTCCTAGGTGACCGATCAATACTGGACACCCATAGACGTGAAACTGCACATGCTGATCCTGCTCGTGCCACTGACGTTGATAAACTACATAAGAAACTTGAAGCTTCTGGCCCCATTCTCGTCCCTTGCGAATGTGATAACATTCGTAGGGCTCGCCATGATTTTGGTCTACGTATTTGACGACCTTCCGTCCATGAGTGAAAGGGAAATGACCGGCTCGTTGAGAAACTTTTCTCTCTACTTTGGGACCACGCTCTTCGCCTTGGAAGCTGTTGGAGTGGTGAGCTTACAATCGATCATGTTTTCTTTGCCGTTTCATGAACGACAGTTCGACTATGTTGCGTGAACAGATCATAGCGTTAGAGAACAACATGAAGACCCCACAAAATTTCGGAGGTAGCTTCGGTGTTCTGAACGTTGGAATGACGGTCATCGTCATCCTGTACATTCTCGTTGGATTCTTCGGCTACATCAAATACGGAGAACAGTCAGCGGGAAGCATAACTTTGAACCTACCAAACGATGCTGTGTAAGATGATCTTCGAAGTGATCTTCAATGCTCAACGCTTCGTCGTTCACTTGTTGTTTGTTCGTTACAGGATGGCTCAGAGCATAAAAATCATGTTTGCTGTCGCGATCTTCATCACCTACGCCCTCCAGGGTTACGTGCCCGTCGAAATAATCTGGAACACTTATCTCAACCAGCGGATTCCGAAGAATAAACTTTTCTGGGAGTATGTTGTCAGGACTGTCGTAACTCTGGCAACGTGTGAGTATCTCAAGATTCACTTCGTTAATTTATATGAAATTATGAATGTTTATTGTTTTCCAGTCATATTGGCGATCGCCATTCCGCGTTTGGGTTTGTTCATATCCCTTTTCGGAGCATTGTGCCTTTCTGCATTGGGAATAGCCTTTCCTGCGATCATTGAAATATGCGTTATGTGGCCTGACACGGGACCCGGCATGTCGTACTTGTTCAAGAACATTCTACTCATCTTGTTTGGGATCGTTGGACTGGTTGTTGGGACGTACGTGAGCCTTGTTGACATCATAAACTCGTTTATGTGAACAACCTACCGAGCAGAGTTCAAATATCAAGTTGTTGCATCGAGAGAAGAGACGCGCGTTGAAAAATAGCGAATGGAAACACTGTTAATTATTTTCAAGATAACATTTTTACACCTCGCGTGAAAGTGGAGGATGAATCGATGAATTTCTCCTGCAGAGGATATTTCGTTGATTATCTCATGATAATATATATATGGAACCTTCACATATTACTGATTGCCGGGTAAAAATTGAAGACGAACCAATTACCAAAGACTGATGAACAACAAATTTGTATTAGCATCAAGGATTTCTTAAGCGATTTCAGTCGATTGTCACAATATAATGAGAGAATATTTAAAATGCTGTTTTTATGATTGTTACAATTTTTTAGATTGTTACATATTTTGTATAAAAAAAAAATTGTGCAAATAATTGATTAAGAATAATACAAAAGTATGTATATCCTAAATTTTAGAAAAACAATAACTTTTGTGTATTCTTAGAAATCCTGGACCAACAAAAATTCAAAACAGTTATTGGAGTCAAATACTAAAAATTATCTTCGGCTTTTTTGATTTCGCGTTGAAATGAATTAGAGAATCATCTCGATTGAAACAACGATACCTCTGTGCAATTACCGTTATCAGATTGAATAATCCCCCCCCCCCCCATCCTAGAAAAAAAAAAAAAAAAAAAACGAAAATCATTGTTTCGTATATTAGAAATAATAGATATTTATGTGGCATACGCAGAAAGTAACTGTTTATTCGGCAAGGTTATGTTTTTCGTACGAACGAGTACTAAAAACATAACCTTGCCGAACAGTTACTTTCTGCGCGCGCCCCATACAATATTTTTTACGGAAAAGGCATTAATAGTCACTTTGACGCCAGTTGAGTTCCGCACGAACTGCGGTATAGGAGCTGTTGGAAAAGGTAGTAGAGAGGGGCTAACCTACGGTATAAAGACTTTATTCCGCAACTTTGACATGCGCACTTCGAACTGCGCATCAAAGTTGCGGAATAAAGACTTTATACCGCAACTTTGAACTCAAAAAGTGACTTTTTAATGCCTGTGCCGTAAAAATGTATATTTTCGTGAATGAATGTCCACACTGGTATGCCAATAATTAATTGCAGAATAATTAGCTATAGAGCAAGATTAATTGGACAGTAATATAAGTTCACGTTTTTTTTGCATATAGTTTTATAAGAAGTTGACTAGTTACAGAGAGATTATTGTATTGTATGTGAATCTCAGCTAACTGTTAAGCGCTCATCATAATATCATCGCTACAGAATTTTTTATAAGATAAGTTTAAGTTGAACATATCAGATTTTGTAGCTCCAACATTCACCGAGGTGTTGTATTAGAGAAATCGATTTCAAGGCATCGACATCGAATCACTGAACACGAAATATTTAATTTTGAATCCCGTGACGACATGCTCGTAATGGGGGTACAATTGTGATAAATATAATCTGTAATCATGTATTTTTGTGAAAAATGCACTACAAGCTACTGCAAATATATACGTGCTCAGTGCTTTTATAGCTTCTAGAAAACTGGGTTTGAGTTTCTGAAGACCACAATTTCATGAAATTTTGAAGTAACCGATATTACCGACTGAGTCATACTTTATCCGATAATCGGATTTCGATGATATTCGGTCTTTATGGTAGCCGATGATGCCCCGTCGGTAAATTCGCTGTGAGATCTTCGTCTCTATTTTACCAACGCGTAGATCAGTCGATAAGTCGTATTATTGTTGTATTCTACTCGAAGCGCTGCTGTCGGAATTCAAACAGACTGATTATTGTTATATTAGTGAGTAAACTTCGACGTATCGTTACGTCGAATTGCCCACTGATTTATACTTCGCGTTATCAAACGTATTGAAAAATGATTTTCAATAATCCGACGAATCAGCCCATGAAACAATATTGGGTGATCCGATATTGTTTTCTTCAAATTATGAACTAGGTATTGCAAATAATTTTCCAGCAATCATCCACCTCTAAATTCTTATCTGTTTGAGAGTTTCTTTTTCCGGATTGAGTATCAATCAATTTATGGAGATAAAACTGCAGTCACAATTTGAAATAAGTTCCTTGTATTAAATTAGTTTTGAAAAATTTCGCACAACATGTTTTTTTTTTTATTAAAAAATATTATTCAATGTACATTGTATAATAAACATATATAATACATAAATTATTATTTTCTTTTTATTCATTTATCATTATCATCTATAATCACAATTGTTTCGGATATAGGTATCAACGAAATGTATAAAAATAACTGGAATAACTTATTTAATCATCTTCGATACTATCCTCGTAATTATTTATATCGTATACTCAAGTAAATATACTTGAGTGAAATAAAACACAACAATTGAGAATTATAATCGTTGTTTCACCGTATTATCGAACGTCCATACATTAAAGAAAAAAACCAGAAATAAAATATAACAATCTGAAAAAAAATCTGAGCTCAAAACTTCATCTACGACTTTTTAAGCTCTGTAAAGACTACTTTGTTCTCTAAGTTTCATTTCTTCCTTGCGACCATATAATACCAAGATAATAAAAATTTGTCTAAATTCGAATTCTGTACACAATCTACATCACTTACATGATTAACTATTATTATCACTAACTATACACATACGGAGATTCGGCTTTGGTATATATGTACAAGTAAAAAAATACACTACATTTGCATTGCATGAATTGAGACAACATGTTAATCAGGGTTCAAAACTATATCAGTGCGACTCTGCAAAAAAAATTTAAACTGTTGGAAAAATTTGACTAGAAAAAATGTTCCAACAGGTCCACTCTACATTTGTGTTATATTTACACATTTTTTAATCGATATAACACAAATGTATGTCATTTTAACATAAAATATATTGTTTTGAATTTTTTTTTTTACTTACTTGAACAATAAAAAGTGTCAAAATTAACATAAAATTTTGGGTGAACCTGCTCTGACATTTTATTTCTAACCATGTACATAGATATATTATTCATGTACGTCACGTTGGGAAGCATCGTGATAAATAACCACAAAAACAGGTACAAAAACGCGTAATTTCAAAAATTGAAAACTATATAATAATTACTGTTCATAATTTATATAGGTCGTTTCTTTGCGATGTAAAATTTTTATTTCACGACTCAATCGCGTTTTTGAGTACAAATAATAATGTGTCTATCGATTCAAAGTTGAAAAAAAAAAAACAAAAAAAAAACAGTAACGATAACGCTGATCAGTACCTATAAGTGTATGTTTTGGCGATATGTAAAGAAGATCTAGGAAATTTTTGTCTAACATTCCTACAAGCTACTCGTTCCTTTTAGTTCCTCGGTGTGAGTCTGTTCCGTTTTCTCTTGATCATGAAACCGGAAATCACAACATAGCGAGAAATGGTCACTTGGATACTGACTCGATGGTACTCTACCCTCCCCGATTTCGTCACCAGACGGAAACTGGAGAACCGCGTCAACGGTGAAAGCGTCTTTGTTGTAAAATACGTAATCGATTGTGTGGCAGACCTCACCCTCCTCCCTCACTTTCCAAGTCGTGTACGGAGGCTCCCTATCCATCGATGAGACATCCGTTTCGTTTGAAAAATCTGTAACCAAATAATCATCAATAAAAATTCTCAAAAAATATCTGAAAATCCTCATAAATCATCGTTGTACCATCACACGCGTAACTTTGACGTTATGCATGGCTCAGATTACGATCTATCGCGCACACCCCTCGCGCATCTCACGGTGCAGACATGACAGTGAAAAAAAGCGGGAAACCCATCATTGGGATCCCACATGTTGTGCAGATAGCTTTATGGTATTCAGTATTATTTCGAGAGAATGTAGTCAATGAACGAAAAAGCAACGCATAGACAATTTTTCTAACTCGTTATGAGTGCCCAAATGATGATTATTTACCGAATAACCTAACCTTCAATTTTAGAATTTCACATGTACTGGCTAGAAAAACATGGCGCCGATGATACAGAAGCTCGCTGATCGTGAGAAGTAGATTACTGTACCTGCATAGGCGCTTCCCAAATTGAGATCCGGATATCCGAGTACAGTTCTGTAGATTGGTTCTGTGGGTTCGGCGTTGAAATCTCCGCACAGAATGACGGGTCTTCCCTCCGCATTCGCGTTTACAAAGTCCAAGAGATCCTTGCCCTGTTCGTTCCTCAGCGTGGACAAGAGGGCGCCTTTTCGGGCCTTGAGGTGAGTTGCGGCGATCAAAAACTCGCGGCCAGTGCCCCGGACTCTTAGGACAGCAGCGACGGCGACCTGGTTGCTTTGAACCCTCCATACCTCGAGCACCCTGGTATCGGATCTTACGAAATCGAACTTGTCGTTTCTGTAGAAGAGGGCGCATCCGTCAGGGCCGTTGTTACCGTCGAGATAGAGACACGGGGAGTCGGGTTTAGGGAAAAACATTCCACTGTAGCCCTGGGTCTCCAGACAGGCCTTGAGAAAGTTGAAGTGATCGACTTCCTGGAGGCAGATCACGTCCGGCGCGTACTCCAAGATCTCTTGAACGATTTGGTATCGACGGTTTCCCCACTCCAAAGCCGTGTCCGGGCAACGTACGAAGCCGTCATTCGTTGTACCCAGAGCTGTAAAAGACCGAAAACATGTTATGATGACTCGGAACATGTGTAGTCGTGTTGATACTCGAATGGACGATCGATTTTCGATAAAAGTACTACGGGAACATCTGAGAATACTCACACTGCGACAAAACGTTCCATTGAAAGACTCGTATGTGATGCGGACTGCTCAATGGCTGCATGCAGACTGAAACATGAATTTGAGATATAAAATCGACGCTTCTTTGACCTCCAGTGGTACTTAGAACAAGATAATAACGCGAAATTGGCGTTGGCCTGAGGGCGCTGATGTTGACCCGGAGCTAGCGTATTGGGGGGTAGCCTGAAGTCACACTACCGCTACATAACCTAAATGTTTCATTTTTATGGATGTGAATCATCATTTCAACGCCAAATTGATATCAGATCAAACTATAACTCGCATTGAATAATAGAATAGTTTAGGCTTCGATTCGCGCACAAATATAGCGATTTGCCAGCTGTGTTATATCGATTCTACTAGTTCTGATGTTGCCACCAGATGGCGCATGACTGCAAAGACCAAATGCCCAGGGTTATGTTCTATGAATCTGGATCTGGAGTCGAAATTGAGAAAAATACTAATGGCGCCGTGGATACGAGGAAGATTAATATAATATCAGTCCATAACTTTTGTCGTTGACCTTTTATAGAAAACTTTTTTTTTGTAATCAACAACTAGTTACCTTTTGATATAGCATTTATTTGCAGCATTTTGAAATCTTCGGCAATATTGACCCCTACATCTTTGATCATGCCTTTGAACGATCGTCTGAGAAGTGGGTGAGCCGATTCGCACCGGCATCGTTCCAATATTTCCGATCGCGTCATCCTGGGTGGTAGAGCAATGTCAGAGTCCTGAGCATCCTCGTTTAAAATTTTCGGCGCTGACGTGAAACTTCCCATCCTGAAATTAAAACGATCGACTAATCAGAGATGTGTGACTATTTGGAAGAAAACAGCAAGGCGAGAATGGTCGAAAACTCTTTTTGGTTGTTGCTATTCGATAACATGTTTTGTTCTCAAGTCTTAAGAGTATTAAGATGTTTCAAAGGAACGTGACCCCACCTGGTGGCAGACCATGAACTACTGACAGTAGGCCGTTTGTGTATCCGCTGGTGTGAGGAAAAGTTACCCACTCTCAGTAGTTCATCCAGAGGGCGTATCGAAACGTTAAACATCCTAATATCAGAATTGTAACAAAGATTCGCTTGCATAGTAGAGATTGAACTCTTTTGTCACGTTTTTAGATGTGATGTGAGTCGTGTCACATCAGACCAATGCGAAAGTCGACACATTACGTATGCAATTGTTCATCCGATTCACTTTTCTTCGTTATTGAGCAATCGATTGAAGATACAAGACGAAAATGTCATATAAATCGTAGCATTCAGAGTTGTCCTATTTCGCTTCCTCATATAATTACTAGACGACAAACTTTCTACACAGGCGCCAATAATTATTATTAGTAATCGATTATCAGTGATCATCGAATTTCGAAAGCGACGTTACGTATAATACAATCGCTTTTGATTCTCTTACAATTGATTTGAACAAAAATTCCAATTATTTCACATTCCGCTCATGTTCGCGTGCGATATTTTCCGCGAAAACGTTCATTTGTCATTTGATACGTCATCGTATTAGCAGCGAGAGCACGCTGCATTACGTAAAGTATGAAACGTCAACTTCTTTCCTCGGTCGTTATACAGTCAGCCTTCGAAAGGTTATTGCGTGCCATTTAAATTCCTGACCTGACTTCACCCGTTCAATTTCCTGATTCGAAGTCACAAGCTGAAAGATTTACTTCATCGTGTTTATCGACTTTGCTTTCTTCGCACGCTCCGTCGTATACTACGAGCACTTCCTAGGACAACGTCGCATATCGGAATGTACCATCAAAACGGCGTTCAACAAACCCAACAACTTCCGGGTTCCACGCGAATTGAGGAGAACGAAAACAAGAATGGAAATAAACGGACCACTTTGTTTATTTCTGGCCTTGAAACTCATCGTGTGATAATGAATGTTGTCAAATGACAGCAAGAAAAATATTATATAAAACCGCGATGATTAGTATAGTCGACTAATGAATAGCTGGTCAATAATCAGAAATGAGAAAGAAAATGACAGAGGTTTAGATTTTGACCGATAAAACCGTAGGTAACGGGCTTAACGTACTCGGAGTGGCTTGTAAGCCAGTAACGGATGACCTAGAGTCACCGTGGCTCTGGCACGAAGACAAGGCCGTTGTAGTTCAATGTCAAACGGAAGTAAACTTGTTGGGTAAGTCTGAGGACGACGCATGCGTCGGGTAGTCTAACGGTTCCAACTATTTTCGGCTGGTATCTCGTGGACGTAACCGCGCGGCACGAGGAATTGTTTTCTTGAATATTGTTAGTCATATGGCGATAGCAGCATGGAATCAAGCAATTATTTCCATCAGTCTCACAGACAAGCATAGATATTGATTATTCGCTGTTTTCATTTAGGGTCGCCGAAGAGTCGGGCCTCAAGATCTTGCGGAAATAAACTCTGAATACCAGCCTAAAATAAACCGCATTCTGTTGTTTACTTTTCAATCAATAAATGTGCGGTGAAATGTTTATTCTTTACAGATATTTTTATTCCAACCAACGCGAAAGACGCGTTAAAATTAACATAATATGTAAATATTGAGGTTATTTATAAATACACATTAATACGATCTACGATGATGAATCAGTTTCCCTCAACCTATTAGAGACTGTATCGTGACATCTGATCAATTATTGAACAGCTTTGAAAGAAGGCAGAAATACACCATACACCGTTTAGCAATTTAGATTGGGATCGTGGCTTTTCGTGCATTTTTTAATCGAATAGAATATGATCAAAAGTCAATTACACCACATTGTTTCAACGATATTTTATACAGTCCTAAAGATGTCATGGCTCAATGACCTTGCATAATACTGCGGTTCCTGTCAAAAGAACATGTCGAATGTTGTGTCATTTTGACATTGCTACGTCAGTCGTCAGTGTCCAACATTAAACGTACCACATTTCACCTTGAGACATGTTTCAATAATATCTGAAGGTCACGTGTGATGACTACAAACTATAATTGTAACATTTTTTAAACAAATATATCAGCGAGTCACCGTTCAGTCAAATTAGACAAATAAACGATTATGCAAAACGACATTTTCATGAGGTTCTGATATCGGATTTATTTAATTTCCACTTCCGGCTAACTTCTTCCTACGTGGTTGGTCGTTTCTGACCATCGAACGGAAACAAGTTGGGCCTATGTACGAACATAACGGTACATACGTAGATATATACACTATGAACGTGAACTTGAAAAATGCTTAGTATCGTGTAGACTGGGCTTCAAGATGAAAAGACCTGATCAATTCCCATCTATCTAATGTTTTTTGGAGAATTTGATAGCGCCAAACAACACAGAGTAAAATCAACAACATAAACACAAAAATTATTAGAAGAAAAAAAAAACACCAAAAATTATAAAATTTAATGTAAAGAATTGAACGACACGCACACCGTACTGTTACCTGAAGCGGATGAGAACCGTTCTGAGATATCTCATGAAAGTGATTTCGAAATTTCGAATATCAGGTATTGGAATTGAGGGACGTTTTTATAGAAGATCACTGGAATTATAGCGGGATAATTGAACGGCTATAGTTAGGTACAATCGCGAATTATACAACAGCTGACAATTCTACACAATTTTATTCTATAGGTGATACTGTTATCCGGCAGCTAGGCGTTCACTCCGCTTGACTAAGCGAGTTTTCGAGGTGCCGTCGACGAACCAACGCTCTGCGCAAGCGCAAACGCAGCCCTATCTGACGAGTTTGTGACGTCACTAGGTAAAATATCACGTGTCTGACAAGGACGCCGGAAAACCAGTGTCGCTATGATAGCATCAATGTTACTGGGATTATCAAAATTGATTAATCAATTAGAACGAGCGGTTTTGGGCTGACTATGAGCCAGCCTTTGAACTTCACGTTATTTATTGTGTTTCTTTTTTAATCTTGCAAATATGACCTCAGATTCTTGATCATCGGTTAAAAAAAAAAACTTCGAGTACCATTTTTTATAAGATTTCGAATGTTTTTAGTTTTTTTTCCCACAAATTGGATTTGCTAGTTCGAATTTCGCAAATATTACTTCAGATTCTTGATTATAGTGACCCAAAAAACCATCGAATATCAATTCTCATCAAAATCCAAATGTTTTTAGTTTTTTTTTTGCAGCATATTGAATACTCCAAATTATAATTTTGGAAGACTTCAGGTTCATGATCAGCGACCTAAAGAACCATATGGTAGCAAATTTTATTCAAATCTGTTGACGTGTTTTCAAGATATCGTCATTTTTGTTGTATTTTTTCTGAATTTTGGATTCATCAAAGCCTCTTTGAGGTGATTTCAATAACTTCCAAATTTTTTTTCACAACACAGAGAAACGGGAATTAGAAAAAAAAAACAAGAATAATTTGTCAAAATCATGGGAATAAGAATCCAGATCAATTTTTATGGACACACAGTATTTTTTTTCTTTTTACATTTTCAACAAATCTTTCAATGTAACATTCATAAAATTTTTCAACAATCATTTAAAGAATGAAGAAACTATTTTTGACTGAAATTTGATCTTTTACTGAGGTTTTGTGTCTATTTTAACATTCTTTTGACTCTAAATAACAATTTCTTATAATGTATCGAACAGAAGGAGTGTTAAATGAATCAAAACAATCAACACAAAAGTTGGAAAAATAATTTTAGTAATTTTTTTTTAATCCAAATAACACTACATTTTCTACCATCTATAGTTTCAATCTAATTTCAACGCTTTGTATAACTTTGCGAATTTGTCTCAAGATGCTTCAATCAAGTGGCATAATTTTTACAACAGAAATCATGCATCAATTATTGAAGAAAATATATGTTAAAGATGAAAAATATAGACTTTGTACACTTTGCTCTACGTTTCTTTTTTACAAACATAAAGTCTTTGAATTTACACTATACTTTCTACCAAAACCTATGCAACACGTTAGATCTTCTTCAAGTAACAACATTGATATTCCCAAAAATTCTGTGTTAATTTATAGAATCGTCGAATTTAATGGAAAGTTGCTGATGCCTCGAGAGCGTTGAAGACATTTCGTCCAGGACATAGCCAATTTTTTGTTTATGTTTCATCGAATGTCGAACTTTTTGTCGATTATTCAATATATATCCCCATGTGTTTTCACTTATCAGTGATCTGACAGCATCTTAAATCTGGCGTTGCGGAAATAAACAGCGTGACGTAAGTGGATGAACCTCGTGCGTAGCCAGACCGACTTCTACGATGATGCGAGTAGATAAAACCGTCGCTTGTAGACTGAATGGCGGCTACACGGTGGGTATAATGAGACACTGAAGTATAAAAAAATTACCCTCGAATATTGTATTGCATATCTACAACTTTAATCATCCATAAATTACGGTTGTGAAACGGTACCTCTCAAGAAATAATCGACCTTATCTTTCGCATGTTTAATTATTGCCTAATAGAATCGTGTCGTATACCACTTGGCTAATCTGTGTAATCAATTGACGTGGCTCCGTAGGTCAGACATCGTATCGATTATAATTGCGTTGTAATTAATTATTACAGCACGATACTAAAGTTACATTCATATAACCTGGATGAAATAATTATTCGGGAATAAAGACACTGCCCAAACTGGTTTCACTGCGAGTGAATTTAAGTCGATTCCAAACACGATTCTTTATACTAATTAAATTTCTTTTTCAATACGGAATCGACTTTCGCTCGTTCAGTTCGAAACGAAAATCAAAGCCTGAAGTTACGTCAAAAATTCAAATTTGTCGTGACAGAATCATTCGGCAATGTCACCCTTCATACTGATTGTGAATTAAAAAGTCTCTCTATTACCCCAATCTTTGAACAGCAGCATTGCAACACAATTCTTACCGTTTTATAATAAAATGCTTAAGATGATGTGGCTTCAATTTATCTTCCTTTGCGGTTGCAGGGGCTGGCATAATCGCGAGAGTTTCATCATTTCGCAGTGTCAAATACATCATTTGAGAAGTCATCTTTATTCCTCCACGCACTTTTCGTTATCACGAATTTCAGTTCACAATTATCGATAATCTCACTTCGATTTAGAAAAATATGCGATTCAATTAAATCGTTTTTTCAAGTATCAAGCATTTTCCACTGAAAAAATTCGCTTTTTCTTCCGTTACAATCTTATACTTCCGGTTTGAATATTGTCTTTCAAATTGTATCGATATCAATTTACTGACTCAATATTTATTGAGAACGATATTCTGAAACTCTGTCCACGTCAAACTGACTATGAACCCTGGATGCCTCGACTCTTATAACCGATCTCGCGGTTTGACATCTGCGCTCGACCCCCACCCATATCTTCCGACTCTCTCTATCTGCTCTATCTCGCTCTCGGCTCCTTTATACCGGCTTTCTCTAAGAAACCAGCTGGCTCTATGCCGTTTTAATTATTTTTTACGGCACAGGCATTACAAAGTCACTTTCTGACGCCTGTTTTCGTTCCGGCAAAGGGCACTTTATACCGCTAAGTTCAAAGTTGCGGTATAAAGTCTTTATTCCGCAACTTTGATGCGCAGTTCGAAGTGCGCACGTCAAAGTTGCGGAATAAAGTTTTTGTACCGCAGGTTACCCCCTCTCTATACGCAGTTCGTGCGGAACTCAACTGGCGTCAGAGTGACTTTGTAATGCCTTTTCCGTAAAAAATAATGTATGGGGCGCGCGCAGAAAGTAACTGTTCGGCAAGGTTATGTTTTTAGTACTCGCCGTTGCTTTACAAGGCTCGCCTTCGGCTCGCCAGGTAAAATCAACGGCTCGTACGAAAAACATAACCTTGCCGAATAAACAGTTACTTTCGGCGCATGCCACATAAATATCTATTTTGCTGCTCAGACAAGATTCCACCGATTTGAATAACAGATGAACCTTTTTTTCCATCCAAAATCGGCCTATGACAATTTTGTATGTTCACGATCTCTGATTCAGATTGTTCAAAAAACATTGTTGACTCTATCGGACTGTTTTTCGTTTTGGCATCAACCAAGGTCAACGCCTATCTACGAACGGATGTTTTTTCTAAACAAAATCCTCGATGGGTTAAAGATAACAAAACACCAGTTGATCGAATCGGATTGTTGTCTATTATTCATACGTGAAGACAGA
>JAFFZH010015019.1:0-17849 GCA_018420115.1 Euura saliciscinereae | reverse complement strand
TGGACAACAATTTTTATAGGGCCGTTTATTTAACGCTGATCAAACATATCGATGGATGGAATAAGTATAGACCAAGAGGTCTTATTCAACAAGTACCTAATGGTCGAATAAATTGTAGCTGAACAAGTTATTGTGCTCTAAAGTATCGACTATTACCAGGTAAATTGTGAACTTAGTGTTACACGTAAATTATCGTTCTCATCTCTCTGACTACTTTAGACTTTTTTTTTAGTCTCAGAAACACAACAAATTGTTTCAAAATCAATGAAAAGAGGTAACCAAAAATTATCGACTAAAAGTTAAAATTTCGTTATATTTTGTTTTTGTAGTTTTGTGAAATTGTACTTAGTCCAAAATTGGATATTTCTCAAAATCGATTCGAGACTATTGTTCATTACGAAATTTTGTGATTTTTCAATCTAAAATCAATACTCAAATTTGGGTGGATTTTTTTTTTTTTTTTTTTTTTTTGGAACACTGAATTATTTTGTACATCATATTTTTTGTTGAAATTCGGTCTGTCTGTTCCGATATTCATATCCTGTGTTGTGCCGAATAAATAAGATGGAAAATGTTCAAATAATTTGTTTCCCGCCTTCGAACCGTACAAAAATCATCGTCACTCATAATTTTTTGTAGCTCGTTGATGACTTTCGATAATAAATCCTTTAATTTATGACAATGAAACTGATCTGATTCGTATCAGGTTTCTAACTTAACATACGGGGTTTCAAGTATCGCCTTGACCTTCCAATCCCGGAAATTTGCACGAGACGCGAATCGCAGCCATTCAATTATCTTTTTGACAGCCATTAAATTAATATCGACGATTTTACATAATCTAGTTGAGAAGGTCGTTCGATGTCAAAGTATTGAATATATCATCGAAACGTATTATTTTTTTCTAATTCAGCTAATTTTATATTCGCGAAATTTGCTAATCTGCCGATTTTCGTCCTCGTATTTCCCGACATTATTCGCAGAATTATATTTAGAAGAAAAATGACGTAATTCGCATTGTCGGGAGGTTTAAGTGGAATAAGCTTCAAACTATGTATATGGTAATTTTATATTTGCGTATAAAACTACGGTATGGGAAGATTTACACATTTCTAAAATCGTACGAGTCTAGAATTTTCTCCGGGATAGCAATAACACGAGTTGTTCAAACTACCGAAAAAAAAACAAAAAAAAAAAAAAAAAAATATACCTTGTCTCGATTATTAAACCAGAGGTCGCAATGACAATTTTGGCGACCTTCGCTCCTCCTCGAGAGAACGACTATGGAATGGACTGAAGTCACGTTCTCAAAAAGAACAAAAATAATAAATAAATAAAAGGGGGACAACAGGATAGAAAATATCTGAGATCTCGTCCCGAGCAAGAGAGATAAATGGAAAAACAATTATCCTATCACAAGTTGATACAAGGTATTATAAAAAGTAAGAGAAACCCCAGCGTAAAATATAGGATAAATTCTTCCCATTCTTCGGTATCCGCTTGCTCATCGGTCTACTTATTTTAATTACTAATACTGGCTGTGATTTCATTTATGAGGATCGCCTGATCCAACGGATCTTGTTTAGCTAATGAACGAAAAAAATAAATAAACGACTTGATTCTATCCTGAAAAATGACGAAAAATTTTCATGATCGATCATTATGTAATCAAATAAAAAAAATCACAGCATAAATCATCGGATGTAATAGAAATCGATCTTTTTCATTATCTTCTCAATACGATCGATTTGTGTTATCAATTCTGAGTGATTTTTCATACTATTTACTGAATCATATGATATATTGATAAACTGGAATATCCAGATATTTATCGTATCATTAATACGATCTGTCACAGATGGATAAGTTCAGGTTGATAACAAAGAGATTGTTAAAAAATTGGAAATTTACTATCTTGCATTAGAGGCCTATTCAACTTTTATTTTTTTTCTTATTTTTCTTCAATAGTGTAAAACTCTATGTTCCAATTAAGTTGATTTTGCATCAATAAATTTTTTTCCTCCAATGACGTGATCGTCTTCGTCATCAAAGAAAAAAAAAAAAGAAACAAAGAATAATTGCACGGTAAACAAAGTAAATAAAAAACTATTTTGCCGATTCATAAAATAATTTGCCATCTAGTAACTTCTATAGTGTGGCAATCAAAGTACTGAAATACTCGTTTTATTTTACTTTTTTTGTTTTTTTGTTTATATAATTGTCCTGTTTTCTCGAAGAAACATGCAGTGCAAGTTTTTTTTTTTTTTTTTTTTTAATGTATTTACTCAGCATGGTATTTTATTTTCTATACACGCATCAACCATTTAGAATCTGATTGCTAGAATCAAGTTTTTTTCATGATAACCAATTTACGCGAAAACGGATTCCGGAATCTACAATGCTAATTAATTTCATTAACCTTCGGTCCGATATCCGGGACTTACCCTTCTTCTTGTTTTGTGGTTTTACCAATCATAAACACAAAATAAAAGGTCATATACTTTAATTCAATCAAGTCTACTGCCGCCTATGTTATAAGTATAACATATCTGATCAAATTCGAATTCCATCTCATTTACATTATTATGAATATATAATCGAGATGTTTTGGAACAATTATAGTTCTTCAATACGAGCAAAATGGATAGAAGAAAAATAATAAGCGAATGCAAACGATTGAGTAACACGAATTTAATTTCGTAAAACTTTCGATTGAATTATTAAATTCGTTGTAACAGTTTCGGCTATAATTTTCACCTTTACGATTAGCCTATTCCCTTTCCTTTTTCGCGTCTAATTAACTAATTAATTAAACTACGAGCCATTTCGATATACTTTTTGCGAACAAATAAAACAATTGAACAGACACAACGAATTTCGCTATCGATATTTACAGAGTGTAACGGAGCAGACCATATATGTGCTAAAAACTTGTTGAGCAATGGATAATTAGTGAAGAATTACAAATTGGACAAACTTCTTTTGTCGAATGTGTGTCGATCATTTATTTCGCCACCGATTAAAATATTGGTTCTGCATCGAAAGCAGTTTTTGAAATGGCGTGGGCAATGCATCAGCTTCATCATATTAATAAAAAAAAATTTCGCAACCTTCCCGCCAACCAAACGCTGCAGAGCCTGTAGAACTTAAATTTGAACGTTGAAAAGCGTTAAAAGTGAATGGATTTTATATCCACTGAAAAAAAATGTGAGAAATGTCAAGAGTAACAAAAATAACAAATAAATAAACGTGTAATCTTGTTGTAACTTACACAAGTCGAACGACCTTGTGCTAAATATTACCGGCAAGTTTCGAACAACTCGGTTGTGTAACATTTGCGTTTGAAACAAGTGTGAAATTTGCTCTTCCATTAGGATTCGACCTGAACCCAGTGGTCACTCGGTTCAAAATTTCTTACTCCAAATGATCGAAATCGTTTCGTCATTGTCGATATCGATTTATGAACGTCAAAATTTTCAATAATAAAGAAGAAAAAAACCAAAATACACTCAATGTGTGAGATAATCGTGTCGCAATTTTTACACCGATTCGTAGATCGGTATGCAATTCTATGCCCTCATGATACTGAAAATCGTGAGATAGGAGATATTTGATGAAATAAACTATCTGCTTTCTAAATCGGACTAAAACAGGAGCCTGTTCTTGATCCGTGGTTCTGTAAACCGCAGCCATCCACGTATACGTACAACGCGATTCTCGTTACAGCCGTAACACTGTGTGAATGTGAATGTGAATGTGAATGTGAATGTGACTGCGTCCGTGAACTTGAGGGATTAGAAAACGCGTTAGATGGTTGTAATCCACCTAGATCGAGTACGGTTATAGAACTTTTCGCAAATCATGGTCAAAATTATTGTCCAGGTCAATAGAAGACTTACCGTATTATATCGCACTGTTATATCGACGAAACTTTATCACCACACTGTGTCCACTAATGTTTTATAATAACCGTCTCTAAAATCTCTACCGGATTTATATTCGTCAAATTAGGATCATCGGTGATCGGTGCTTCAACGGGCTAGTAATAAATCATCGATTTACACAGAGGCGCGAAACTCAAAAGTCGATTATTCAAATTATTATCGCATCTAACTTCAAAGCGTTTATCGAAATTTATTTCTAATCCAATTTTTATATCCTCCGACTACTCTTATGCGTCCGTACAATGTGTATCTTGTAATGACACAATTTCACAGACACTCGGGTCCGGTAGCTGATGCAGGTGGAATGGACGGGGGTCTGAGACGGGTCGGCTTTAAGTATTGCCTATCAAAGAAGGGGTACATTGGGCCACTGTACCGATCATCTGGTGGGGGTTGAATCGGACCGTGAAGATATCGGGGAAACCTCGACTCACCATTACTACTTTTTTGTCAAATCAATTTTTAGCCCCCACTTCCTTAGCTTTATCAGTTTCTGCATCACATAGCGAATTTCCAGAGCGAAAGGCGTGGATGAGGCCTTATAAAATACACCAGATCGATCACCTTGGTGTATCATAGTCGTCGATTAATTATTTTCGTTTAATATACTATACAGAAATTTCGTTAGTGTCTGAATAAAATTTGTGAAATATAAATTTCATAACCGAACCTTGTCATTAAATGAGCACGTGGACGACGACTTGACCACATTACTTTTTCCACTCTTCTCGAATATATATTGCGATAGAGAGAAGTGGATCGAAAGAATTTGTCGAGGTCGAGATCGGCAAATAACGTCGTGATATTAGCCAACTATCGCTAATGGTTTCGTTTCGATGATAGTATAGTGCTCACTGCTCATTGGTCAGTCATTACAAATTTTGAAAGCGTTTAATCATTTTGACTACATCAATGACCGATGCCGATGCCATTGGCACAACTTTTACTACTGATCACATTCTTTCTATAATCTTTGAGAATCAAAGTCCAACTGTTACTTCACGTATGTATGTATATATGAGCTGTTCAGGAGATATTCAGAGATCAACATCGAGGAAACACTCGACTCTATCATCATAATTCGATTACCTAATGAATCTTCTAACGGTTCACATGGTCGGAGGATATTATTGGACAGAATGAAAAAAACACAAATCACAGACCAATTGACCACCTCGAGGAATATTGCAGTCTGTCCGGTGTGAAGTTACATAACGACAAATAATATTTCTCCTCTTTGTCCGAAGAAACAATGATAATCATGTCCTAGTATTATTTTGTCATTGGAAAATTGACGATGATTTATTACGATACATAATTAGGAAGAGGAAGAGCGACGGTGTAACGATGAACTTTGTTGAGATTCGTTGAGTCATCGCGAATGAAAGAATCTCTGTTTGATCGGATGATTGCGAATGTTTCTTTTTTCCAACTAGAAGAAATATGTATATTTTTTCCTCAGTTGTTCTTCAGCTTGTTACGTAATTCCTGGAGGAATAATTTCGTTGGCTAAATTCATTAGTCACATTATTTCCTTTCAAATTTCTTCACTGCTCACACAGACTCGACACACATTTTTCCTAATATCGTTTCGCATTTTATTTATTTTTTTCATCTCTTCTCGTCTAGCAAAGTAAATATTGCAGCGTATTCGACCTCAGAGTCCAGCTTTGATGAAAATTTCGCGAACCTTGGATATGACTGGTGACAGGTGAATTTTCAGCGGATCATGATGGTCCATGAACGGAATTTTCGCGGAGCTCGAAACATGGTTTTGAGCAGATTTCAACGGCTGACAAGAGGACTTTTATTTTAATCACCACAATTCGCACATCCGTTTTATAAACATGGCGGATTTCAGCCACAAGTCGGGTTCAGCGATCGACGATGATATGAAATTCGCGATTGTTTGAATGAGTCCTTTGCAATTTCTCTGTCATCGACAGGAACTTGGATTGAGGAGGCCCCGGGGCAAAACAAAATTTGGCCCCCCCCCCCCTTTATGAATTACTTATGGTATGAATTGACCACGGGGTATTTGGGAATTTTTTGAGAATTTTCGTGACGTTGAAAACTAGCTTTTTGTTCGTTCAAAATGTTTGAAGTGCTCAAAAGAATGGAAAAAAAAATCGGCCCATCATCGGACAGGTGTCGAAATGATCGGGATGGGAAATGAGATTTTTTAGAATTTTTGAGGATGTAAACAAAAATTGCATGCAATTTTGAGATAGGTTCGAATAATCATAAAAAAATAAGGGTTGGCCGGAAAAATCTGAAAAAATTGAAAAGCACTTTTTTGTATTCGGAGAATATCATAATAAATTGTGAAACGAATCAAAAATGGTGAGGGAAAATCATTGTTCGAGTTGACATGGAATGCCCCGTATAGGCAATAGTAATTATCATATTCACGTTACATTGCGGAATTGGTTCGAACCGAGAGATGTTTGCCTTCGAGTCAATTCACATGAAAAAATTGAATGAATCAACTAACAATAAATACTGATTTACACCACAATTTTATGCAATGTGAGAGATGTAACACTTCCTATTGAACAGAGTTACGATGATTGGCGATTAAGACAGGTAAACGGTAATTTACGAACCTAACCGAGGATATTGTAACAGAAGTCAGATTGTAAATTATGATCCTGTTTATCGACAGATTATCTGAGAATTTATGATGAAAAAATGCAGAAATTTTATTTATTAACAAATTGTTTACAGATACGGGGAATAACACAGATCTATTCTATCAATGACTCATAATTAATGGTAAGCCTCACGATTAAATTGAAACAAATCTCGTCACTTTTTTTTCGATACGATAATAACAGGTATTAGGGTATTACAGGTATTATAAAGAGGGTTTTCCAGACAAGAAAAATTCTTGTTCGAAACATGTTAATGGTTTTTTTTTCCACTTGTTATCGTGTTTCGTCTGATACTCATCGATATACGTACATACATATTGAACTTCGAATAGTATCTAAAATCTGCCCAAAGCGAGATCGGGAACCGACAAATAAATTTTTATGGTGACAATTAGGAAAAAAGGTCTTAAAAATTTTTTTAAAAAAGAACACTATATGGTATAAACTGCCTCTTAATTTGAAGTAGGAAGTTAAGGATGTATTGGCCGTACAATCTCAACCAAAAGTGATTCTCATCGACAATATTAGGTACTTCGGGATAAAATAAAAATCGAAAATTAACCAACCACGTTCAAGACGATAAAAGTATTAACTTTGAATAACAATAATGCCCAAAATTTATAAGTAAATTGTTTAAACAAAACATTGTTTAACAAATTTTCTGGTAACGTTGTTCTTTTTTCATCTCAAATGAATGCCCTAATCTTTCTGAATGCACATGAATTTTTTCAGAATTTTGTCACTATTTTGATATTTCCGTTTTCGAAAATTTCCAAATTTTAAATAATGGAAAAAAATTCTGAATTTTGGATATGTTTTTTTGAAAACGATGTAGATTCCAATTCCGAAGTTTCCAGAGCGTGGAACAAATAGTTTCGTAAATACAGCCTTTACAAATTTTCGAAAACGGAAATTTCAAAATACTGACCAAATTCTTGAAAAATGCATGTGTGTTCAGAAAAATTGGGGCATTTTATTTGATGATTTGAGATGAAAAAAAAATAACGTTGCCAGAGAATTTGTTAAACAATGTTTTGTTTAAACCAATTTATTGATAACTTTCGGAGATTATTATTATTCAAAATGAATACTCTTATCATCTTTATCATGGTTGATTTTTTTTCCGATTTTTATCTTATCATGAAGTACTCATTTTTGGTTGAGATTGTACGGCCAATACATCCTTAATAAGTGTTTTACCACCGTTTAGGTTGTTCTTCAATGAAGAACCTGACACGTGCTGAAATTGTCAATGGCTCTAGACAAGGACTTTTTATGACGTGTAAATTTTTTATCCATTGAATTGATCACCAATTGTATATTTTTATTTCCACAAAATACTTTTAGTTACCGAAATGAAGAGAGAGAAAAAAATTAATCAATGTCTGTTCGCTGAATGGACGCAGATTGTTGTTTATTAGGATTTGTCAGACTGTAAAAATTAATGGATGATTGATCATTTTAAAATAAATATCTCAACGAACTCACGAATATCGCTATAAAAATGCCTCCCCTCGAAATAGGAGTGCCTTCTCTTGATTTATTTGCATGTCATGTCACGACAAAAAAAAAACTGCGCTTGCAATTTAGATCGTTTCTTCTCTTAAACAATTATTATTATTATTTTTTGTTCAACTTGCCAAAATCATAATCATAATAATAAAAATAAGAATGAGGCATTTTTCTATCATCGTCGTTAGTTTCGGAGATACTAAAACATTCCAATTCTCTGTTATTATAATTTTTATAAAGATGATCTAAAAAAAAAAAAAAAAAATATAGGTATGTATGCAATTTAGTATTTTTCTGTTTCTGGTTTTACAAGATTAAAAACGTTGAATAATGTTTTGATCAAATAGTAACTAAAATTTTGCATAACCTGAATAATAATGATAATAATGAAGTATGAAATATGTTCGATGCATCGAGTGTAGATAATATATAAACATGACGTAACAAAAGTCTGTGAACTAGGTTTTTTTTTGTTTTTTTTATCAATTTGTCATCTCGATTTTAATAATCAGTTTATGTTTATCTCTTCTCGATTGACAAATGACGCAAGTCACCAGTTGAATATGATGCTCAACGAGTTTAAAAAAAAAAAAGGCTAGTATAAGAAAAATCAGTTGACAATATTCTTCCGTGTCAACCGCGGCTCACGATGGATCACGCGTCACAATATGCACCTCGGATCACAACACGAGATGCTGATTAATATTCGTTTACGTTGTTACTGTGGAATTTACCGATATTAGATTCAGGAAATCGATATCATGGCAGTGCGGTAATTTTCATCGTCTAAAACAACCTTCATTGTTGCTATTTTCTTCATCTGACTATTTCTTCTCTGTTAAAAAAATGTATGAAATAATCTTAGTTATTATTTATTGACGTTGATTTTTCGATAGGAAAATCCGTAGGGTTATGTTTTCTTTTTTTGTTGTTGCTTCCGGCTCTTTTGTGACTAGGATACAGACGAGATCGACCTCTTCATCCAGCAAGTCTTTCCTTGAGGTCTTCGACTTTACTGTACACCTTGAATTTTAATAGCTAGGAGTTGAAAAAATCCCTCAGATAAGGAACTATAAATTAGAATCTTATTTTTGGGAGAATATCGAATTTCTGGTTTGTGCGTGTGTTTCTTTTTAGTATCATCAAATTACACATATGTGTGTGACTATGATGAAGAACAGAGAGAGAGAGAGAGGAGTCTAAATCGTCGCTAAGATTCATCGTCGAATCAATTATTCGCTGACCACGAAGGCCAACACTTTCAGTATTCGCACATACAATTATATTATAAAGAGCCTCTCACCGTCCGCTCAATAGCGTATAGTTATTACTTTAGGTATATTAAAGGTTGAACAGTTGAAATTTTTTTTTTACTATCTGCTTCAAGATTATCGTTTTTGTCCGATGATCCAATAGCCGATTATTGATCAACCGATCGCGTGGGTTCACACCGAGGCCTACCGACATTTATAACCTCTCTTCTGTTCCTGAAGGTCGAGCTTTTGCCCTTTGGTTAATTGAAACGTCAGGAGTCATGGACATATTTTGACTGTTGACAAAGTGCAAAGAAAAATATTAATTTAACAATTTACTGATTACACGTGACAGTTGAATTGTCCAGGAAATAACGCTGTTGCTAATTTTTTCTCCACAAACCGAGGCTTTCCGAAACCGGTTTTAGAAAAATATCAACTTGACCGTGACTGAAATCGGACTGCGATAGAAATATATTTGATAGCGTGAATATAGTATATTATTCTATTTTACCTTTGTCTGGACTGTGAATTTTTGTTTATGCAACGTTTCAAGGAAAAAAATATTCACGTGTCGTTGCCTTTTTACAAATAATTATTCCATGTAGTATCAATAAGTTACGTATTTTTATATCATTATTATACAAGGATAAAATAAAAGAGAGAAATAACAAAGAAATAATTTGAAGTTAAAAAAAAAAGAAATTCTATATAAATTTGCATTAATAGTTGCTTTCAGTTTTTTTTTTTCCAATGAATCGTCATCAAACAATATGAGAGAAGATTTGGATGACCAATTTTCAAGGCTCGAATCTTCTTTCCTGGAATTCAATTTTGACCAAACAAATTCTTCTGGTCCGTTCGATATATTTTATTTTGTTTTATTACGATAGTCTTCCTTTTTTTCGAAGCTTTTTTTAAAAAAAGGCAGGTATAAAATATACCTGCCTCAACCCGTAGCCGGTTATCCGGTCTGTTCACTGTCCGAAATCATCCTGATAGTGGGCAACTATAGTTACAGTCGAGTAAAGAAAAAGATCACAATTTGAACACGATTTTGCTGATTGGTTTAGATATTTTTTGCATAATCTTGAGAGATTAATTTTGAATGGACTTCAATTTTGATAGAAAATGAAAAAAAATGTTCAGACATGCGATAATCGATAATCTAAAATCAAGGATAATATTTAAACAAATATATATATATATATATATTGATGAACAGAAAATCTTATGATTCGAAAACTCCTTAAAAATCGATTTTGACTCTAGGACGTAATTTTTGCTCTATGCGTAATTTTCAAAAAATTTAGTATAATTTGTTATGAGAAGTTTATAATGGGTCAATAAAATCTGTTTTATTGTTTGTAGAGTTATTATTTTATTTTTTTTCAACTTTTTCCTATTTGAAAACCGAGGATATATTTTCTGCCAGACAAAGTCAATGACCGGTGAATTTTATACATGTTAGCGGATCACCTTTACTCAGCAACATTTAAAAATACTCCATGGAAAGTTTTCGAATCCAATACAGGATTCTTCTTCAGAATTTTATAGAATTTTATAGAAGAAATAGACTTTCATAGAATCTGCAGATCATCAAAAAAAAATGTTTTTTTCTTTTTCTCACTGCTAGTTTTTCATATGGCGAATCGAGTATTTCGTTATTGTTGATACAATTATAAATTATAGTTTCAACGGATGCTGTTTGGCTTGAACAAAATTTTGTTAACGATAATAAAAAATTCTATCCGCCATATCCAAAACCAGCCATGTTCAACTACATGAATAAACTGTTTCGTTCTGATCCAGATATTAATTACGATGAACATGTTTTTATAAATAACGAACAGTTATTTTCTCAGTCCAGGTATTTCCCAGATACTCGAGGCTGTATAAAATTAACTATGTTTATGCCCTTGCATTATTTTTTATTCTATATATTTCCTTTTTTTCTTTTGTGATCAATGAATGCAGTGACGCAGGACCTTCGTTGTCCTTCGTTGTGAAAAATGATGCGCAGAATTTCGATTAAAAAGAAGATTAAAAAATACAGGCAAAATAAATATACGAAATTATGTTTGTATAGTTATTATTATTTCTCAATACATATTTTTTTCTTTACCAATTAGTATTGAAAAGTTATTTATACGTATGAAGTGCGGTGTAAGAAGAGGGAAAAAGAAAAAAAAATAGAATAATAAAAGTTATCAACCACAATGATAACTTTTGTACATAGGTAGCTTTTTTTTTCAATTTGTGGAGTGAAAAAGTGATAATTGCTATCTTCGTTGGTATTTTTCTTCAATCATGTAGAAAATCGAGTCTCTTTATTATTTGTTTAAAATATGTATAATTTGAGGCATGTAGTCCAGAATAATGATCTACTTCGACCTTGTTTGTGTGACGATTAAACGATAATACGCTGCAGACGTTGATATTCCGTTCGTTTTCCGTGATCGGGATAAACCAGTTACTGATGCTTGATTTTTTTTGTTCAAGATAAATAAAATTTGCACCTATGAAAACGCGATGGCGATATAAACATCCCAAATTATTTACGCAAGCAAAGTTCGTTGTCTACGGAAATAAGGTAGCTGGTTGTGCAGGTCAGTTTGAAAAAGACAAGCTACCATAATCTTATCGACATTCGTTTTAAGAATCTTACAATTTTTTTAGTTAACATTTTTCTTTCTTTATCCAAAATTAAGATAATTAATTCGGTTTATTTGTTTTTCATTTTTCATGATCCTAAGTTTCGCAGCCTAATTTTATTAACTATACTCACATCAGATGAATAGTTTTTTTTTCCTCATTATAAAATTAATATTGCCTACGGTCTCCGGGTCAACGAATCATTGGTATTTTTTATCTCGAGGCCAATAGATTCACGTATAATTATTTTATGTCACTCGTCTATTTTCGATTAATTATCGCGTGGCACGATTATCGTGAGTTATTTTTACAACGTTCTATCGAACGTTGGATATCCTGCCCTGCAAATACAGTGATTATAAATATGAAAATGTATATATAAACTTCCGAGTTGAGGGATACCAACGTCCAGATTGAAAAAATTAGTGAAATAAAAAACAGATTCACACGTGGGTTGTTTTACGTATCAAAAAAACATTTCCGTATCTAAAAAACGATTTATCAGACACAATTGATTTTTGGCCTCCAAATGTTAATTTATCAATAATCTAAGTCCCTTTTTTTAACAGAATAAAATTCATAACTATTTTTTTTTCAAACTTCTTTCGCGAGTGAAGATAATCTAAACTGACGAATGGATCACCTCCTATAACATCATAATGAACATAGAACTGAAAACTGCTGTTTAATTTGTAAAAAAAATATATTCCATGTATAATTTCAATTTCTGAACCCGAAAATAATGTTTATTCCTCGAATGATTCGTAATCACCCTCGTGATTTTTCTTTCACATTTTAATCGTCAGGTTTTGAAAAAATCATAGGTCGGAAGTGCTGCGTCTGGAGGCCACTTATAAAGATGTTATTGTAAGGTGACCTACAAAGTCCGGGTTTGTGGTTTGCGGAAAATAAAGTGCCATTCGTGTCGACGAACTAACCGACGATATTTACCATCTTTTAGTGACTTTTATTTATTTTACGGCAATTTTCTTCCTCAGACATAATTTTTGAGACGAAAGAAAAAATCATACAAACGCTAGTTTCATTCAGATAAGATTAAATCAGTTCTATAAACGTGAATGAAAAGTTACAATAATTAGGAATAAATCATCATCGTCATCATCTAACTCCTCACCGAACGGTTTTTTGATCAGATTTTTCATTGTATAAAAATGGTAAAGAAAAAACGTCTCGTCCAGTGCGTCAGAGCGATCGGAAAGAATGGCCAGCGGGGGATTCTCCAACGGTAAAACCACAGGCCAAAGGACAAGTTGAAGAAATAAAAAGAATTTGGATAATGATCGACTGACGAGGTCCCTGGAAAGATTTGAACAATATAAGAGTAACAAGCCGTAATTCCGGCAATTATAAAATACGTTATACCTCATTGCGTAAGAAATGGTATAATTTTCAAGGAATTCCCTATCAAATGGCGTAAACATGGAATAATTCCTAGTTGTACGTATACCGAGGTTGTTTACTCTTCGCTGTTCTCGGTATCAATGGAAAAATGGAAAAAACCATTATTGCCTTGCTTGATTTTGCAAGGTCGACTTCATTATTTCTCATCGTTGACAAATGATTATAGGTCTGCACTACAGGTGGACATTATTATGAATGCGGAAGGGGGATTTACCGCGGGAATGTCTAGATCGTTTGATTGGACGTGAAAAAAAGATACTTGTGATTCTGTTTTTTGCTTCCTTTTCTACTGTGTCTAATCAATGCACGGTTTTTCTAACCAATTTAACGTCATTACAAAACGAGGAGGTAAGCGTGGAAGATTTTTGCAATAAAATCTTGACGTGATCGGTAATTGCAGTCGCGTAAAGTCCGAATTTCTGTGTCAGTAGGTAATGTAGAACAGCAGAGTTCATTCAACCCCTGGCGAGCTATCGAGAGGCAACCCAAGTTACATCTATGTATGTGATTGTTATTCTTTACAACTTCCCGTTTTCGAAGTATGCAGTTTGGAGCTCGGATAATAATAACAATGTTACAGATTTGACAAAATCAATAATGTACACAAAATAAAATGAAAAAATTACATCATTGGACACATCCAGATTAAACGCAGATCATTTTCAAAGACCATTCCGATTTGGTTTGTGTCCGAAAAAAATTGTGTCCAATGAAGGCAAGTTTTTATCTTTATTTTTAGTCCAATCGTCGCTGCAGGAAATTATAACATAAAAAATTTGGTGTCGATTAGCCCCATGGTGACTTCTGAGTATAAATTTGGTTGCTGGATGAAAACAGAAGGCGCGAATAGTCACCGATGTCATCTCGGTTGCATCTGCTCAGGAGTCTCCTACTCTTTAAGCTTATCTGGTTTTGAATTTAAGGATAATTTTTGAGATAGTGGGGGAAAATTCGGACACGCTTCACATGGCTGCATATTGGAATATGAATTATTGAAATTTGAGATAGTGGGGGAAAATTCGGACACGCTTCACATGGCTGCATATTGGAATATGAATTATTGAAATACAATGATAATCGATCGTATAACCTCAAAATATGGCACGATATCGATATACTATTATGTTCGTCGTCATTTTTGCAAATCGAACAGAATTATTAGTCTGATTTGGGTTTTTGATTTTCATCTAAAATATATTGTCCAACATTAGATGAATATAATTTGTATCTGAAGTATAGCGAAATATGATTGTTAATTGAAAAAATTATCACAATGATCGGTCAAGGAACCATTCAACAAATAATTTCTTATCTTGTTTTTTGACAATCTCAGACCCCCCCCTCTTTGCCAACCTTTTTTGTATATTGATCCATAATTCCATAATAATATAATAAATGAACCTACCTATATTCACCCTCATGAATAATTATTTTTATTGAAGGAAAAAGAGACAGAATAGACACTTATAAAAATTTCAAAGGGCTGTTTCACTCGTCACTCGCCATCTTGGTGGTTGTAGAAAAATCGATCAGGTCGAGTCAACGGATAAAGAAAAAAATAAATCATTTCAGTTTCTAATGAAGAGGACAAACTTTCGTGGAAATGTTGGATCAACATTCTTATGGGATTGGAGTAATTTATTTTACCTTCATCCGTTGACGCGATCTGATCGATTTTTCTACAAAATAGAAAATGCAAAATGCACAAATGTTGAGTGAAAAGAATATATACAAATATCTGACGAAACACTGAAAATTACTATGTATATAATATAGACTCTATGTAGGTATATAGGTCCTTGGGAATCTGAAAAACAACAGATTAATTCAAAGGTTGAAGTGAAACGACAGCCACAACATTCTAAATGTTTCTAAATGTTTATTCATGAATGACCTAGGTTCGTTGACGGATTAAAATAATCAAAAGTTGTTCGTTTTTTTTTTCTGTATCGTGGTAATTTCCAAGTCTTAATTCTATTCTATTCTATTCCGTATCCGTAGGATTAGTCGAAAAATTCTGTGTTTAAATTGTCGAATTCTTTATTGTATAAATAATATGACAGATCCTCGATTTCGGATCAAAATTCTATCTCAATATCAAAGATTTGTGAAGAATTATTGAAATATTTCGTAGCAATCGCGGCATTGTTACGAATTTCGATTATACACAAGGTGATTAAGAATTTGTCGTTAATTTTTAACATTCAATAGAAATTATTTTATGAAAAGTTTCTCATCAAGCTTTTAATTTCGGATAAAAAAAAGATTAACAAATCTTGCGTGGGTATTGAAAGAAAAAAATAGTTCAAAGTCGAAAACAAATTTCTACAAGGATTCTGACTGAACATTTCTATACAGATACAGGTTTGGATGTTGAGAATCCTATCTTTATATAACCTCAAGAAATTCCAGTCATTATGTGATTGCATTGGATAAAAAAGTTGCAGAAATATTTCCTCGATCTTGTTCTAATCGGAATCCAGAAGAATGTTTATTAGAATTTATGCAAAAAAAAAAAATACAAAAATCATCATATCCACTTGTTCAGCTTCAACGCAGTTCTAATTTTTAGGGAAATGTTTTGTATTTCTTGACCCACATCAGTAGTTGAAATTGAAAATAGCTTCTATAATAATATGAGTGAGTCCGAAAAGGAGTATTAAGAAATGGTAAAGTGAAAAAAAAATTTTTTAGAGAGACGATTTTGAAAGATATAGCTGCTTTCTTTCACGTGTCTCAGAAATGCTTATTCATTCTCGAAAACCATACTCCGAAAATATATATTCAAGGTTAAAAAAATGAGATAAAAATCGAGATTCGCATCGTCGAATATTCAGCAATGTTGATTAGAAAATCATCACAGTTTCAGAAACGTCAAAGTCTCTGACGATGGTCTGATAATATCGACTCGCCTTTCCCTCGCATGGGTCGTTGATCGTTGGGTGAAAAGGAGTTCGTCGATTCCCGGAAGCTTATTGCACATTATATGCGAAGTTCCTTAAACAAGTTTAATCACGTAATGTCGAAACTATCCTCAGTGATAATCACACATCCGATAGAGAAGCTTGCAGCGAAATTATACAGTCAAGTCCCGAATATGAATGAACAAAAAATCATCGTAAGCTCATAATAAGATCGGCTAAGGTGATTCGTATGTGATTTCACCGTACATACGAGGCTTTTGCTCGTGTTCGGTGATTAATGTCTCCGATTGTGAAAGAATTCTTAATCTTTTTCCTTCACATCGAGTACCAGTGCATTGAATTATCGGCGAGAGGAGAACTGCAGGCGGTTGTGTAGCTTAGATCATCCGGAAAAAGAGAGTGAGAGGATAAGGGTACAGGGCGAAGGGGAATTATACCCACTTTCTTGTATCTGACGTAACCCTGACCAGCAACAACGACGAGAGAAATGATAGAGCCTATGGACCCAACGAGGCCCCAACTAGAATCGAAACCTCCCCACCTGTAGGTAAAAGACCCACTTCCAAGCCGATTCCCACTTCGCGGTGGCTTCAGCAGGGAAAACAGTCCGCGACAGGTAAGACCCAGTTGCTGAGAGACACAATAAGGCTCGTGCGGACATGTAGTGTAGTCATTGAAGTCACCGAGATACGTGCCGGGTGTCTCTCAAAATTATCAGCATTTCGTTCATCATTGTTCAAACTGTGAATTGAAATCGTCAAACTGTGAGAATAGACAATTGTTGTTGTTTTTTTTAACACAAATTCGTGCTATGGACTTGTGACGGTCAAAAAAGAAAAACCAGGTTTTATCCTGCATCCGTTATCCGAGTGAGTATATAAATGTCTCTTGATGCAATAAAAAAAAAACGATTATAATTAACTTTTTACTTTCGTCCGATGAATATTTTCTTTTTTTTTTTCGTTATCGTTATTGCGCTTAGAATGAAAGCGATCGTTGGTTCTTTAGGCAAAAAAAAATCGGAGAAATCGTCTACGAAATATTTCACTATCATCCAATCGACTCAAACTTGTTCCAGTTCACTAATCTCTATACTTATGTACTATAGCCAGCACATAAAAGTTGAAAAGTTGGTTCTTTTTTTGCTTTTCTTTTCTCTCATCCTTCCGACCTGCGATTAATCGTACGAATATAACTTATACACACGCTTTCTTAAGGATCATATCGAATAAGCGTCACGAGTGACAAAAAAACCGACTTCAGAACCAAACTACTCAACCGATTTTGATGAAATTCATATGGGACCAGTCTGAAAGTATACCCTTTCGAATAAGAAAAGAATTTTCCAAATCGGTTTATAAATAACGGAGTTCTGAGGTAACAAACATAAAAACAAATACAACCGAATTGAGAACCTCCTCCTTTTTTGAAGTCGGCGAGATTCGACGGTATAAAAATAAGCTAAAAATTTTTGTTTCAAATCCA
>JAFFZH010015018.1:58245-72063 GCA_018420115.1 Euura saliciscinereae | reverse complement strand
TTTTTTTTTTTTTTTTTTACCTCTGCAAACTAGTTTCGCCACTAAACATAGAATTTGGAATGCAGTATTAATACTTTGATGCTCGTGACAGCGAATCAATTCACAATACCCAGAGCCACTACCTTGTAGGAGCTATTTATCTGTAATAAGTCTGAGGAAATGATTCAGGTGTGACACCTATTTTCCTACACCTCGTTACAGACAATTAGTCAGAAGACTCTCATCTCCTACAAGACACGGGCACATTGGTAATGTCAATCAAAACGTAGGATGCTTTTCAACTGCCAACTCCACTACATTCCTTTATAGTTATACAAACTCGTCGAACTTTCAATATGAAATCTATACCACGCTGCTGGTAATGGTGCTGGATCAACAGTCTGTTTGACTGAGGTGACATGTACTCTGATTGAAATGTATTTTTTTTTAAGAGTAGTTGTAACGGTGATCAAATATTTTTCTACTATATTCGAATACATAGATGGATCCTTGACAGATATTTGTTCTTTTCCGCTGATATGGATACCTGTTCATTCAAAAATCGTGTCGATCCTACGTTATTACTATCAACAGCGTCTACTGGATGACAATGTTAAGGAGAAAACTCAGGAGTAAATGATTTTAAATATAAAGCTACTTTGGTCACGCATAATTCGAGCCTATGAGACCAGCTCACGAAATTGAATGCAACAAAATATCGATGGATATAGCTGTACGGAAGAAGTACTGTAAACACCCATGTTGGAATTTGATTGAGAATTATTCCCACAGCGTTTCACTCCATACAGTTTTGGTAGCTGACGAGAATGCATTTTTATGACGTCCACATCGATTCTGTACAAGTTTGTAAAGTACAAAGAGTACCATTTCGCGTCACAAAATACAGTTTGGTTCGTTCTCTAAAACGTTCTCATATTTGATAATGGTACTCTATTATAAGCGAATTTGCGTCAGTAGCTGACATACTCTAAGCCTTCAAACAGACGAAGAAAATGATTGAATTAAATATCATTAAACTTTCTGAATTTTCAGCCTTAGATCAATTGAAATTAGTGCCTATTCGTATACTAAGGCCTTTATAGAGCATTGTACGATTCACCATTCGCTTCTATTTTATACTTTTTTTGTGGTTGAGTGTAAATAGTCTGCAGCGGTACGTGTAACAGCTCCACTAGCTTGATGAAGTTTGGCTCTGAAACGTAGATGCAAATTATTGACTGTTTCATGTCTTTAATTTTTAATTCAAGCGAGACAATAATATGGTGAACCTGAATACCCACCATTTTCCGCAGTTATATAGCCGTGTCTGATCAAAAAGTCTAAGACAACTGGTACAGAAGTTGTCTTAAACTCAGATGAAAGTACTCTCTCCAGGCATTCTTTAACTGGCAGAAGTTCGAAGGTTTCTACTTCGCCGTCCCCGTTGCATGGAACGAAATCTGGCGGTAATTCAAGGTCGTAGACAAATTCAGTGTTGGGAAAGAGCCCCCTCTCGCTTTCGAAAAAGAAAGAAACGCATCCCGCGCTCTTGAGCTTCCCGAGATGGCTGCTGGGGATACTGGCCTCCTCTCCAGCCTCTTTGACTCCGGTTTCGTGGATACCGTAACCAACGCTCAATCCACCACCCACCATGTTGTCCCAGTAACCGGGCCACGTTTGTTTCGTGGGACTGCGCTTTTGGAGCCAAATTGAAAGACCCTTCTCACGGTCCATGACGTAGCCAGTTATGTCAACGCCGTAGTTTCGAATTCCAAATAAGCCTGTTTGTTAAAAAGAAGTACAATTTTATTCAATCACTATCTTTGCTTTCCCGAAAAGTCAGAGCTGCAAGAATGAATGAACACCAAAATAATCTTGAGAAATAGGAATGTATAAATTTTGCGTTGCAAGATCAATTTCACTATGGACAAAATTTGAATGCCTTTTTTTCTCATGAATTCACGAGGGATGACCTACAGGTAGCTGAACGATCCATCTTGAAAAGTGGCGGAGTGTTGAATTGTGCCCGTACGTCGTAGCATTCCTCGCGCCAGCCCTTTAGGGTGACAAATTTTTCGCTGTCTCGCCACTCCTTGAGAACTTCTTCCATTTTTGAACTGCGCTCGGCATAATCCCTGAATGCTGGATTGAGTAGTACATATTCTGGTTGTACTTGGAATACCTTTGAAACGAAGTGAACGTAAGGAGAGATCGTTTACAATTACACTTGTTGGAAATAAAGTATAATCAAAGTGTGTCAAGGACGTGTTTATGTACAGCAGATACGATTCATTATTCAATCGTTATATATGGAGTGCGTGTACCTCAGAAGGTATTGAGTAGTATTGCAAACACCTATGACTGTACTAATTGGGATGGTTTTGTAGTTTTGTGGAATTAAGGAAATATGTAGGAATCATAATTTGGGCAATTCATATAGAGAAATAATAATGACAAAAATTCAGATGAATCTGCAAGTCATTCTATTTCGTCTCATGCTTTAGTTATAATTAGAAGAAACGGTTTTTTATCTTCATTTTTGTTCGTAATGGCATTAAATGATTAAACAAAAGTTGCCTGCAAATTCTTTGAATCGGACCTCTGCTATATAAATCATTTGAATTAGATACAGTATTTCTAAGTTTATAGGGTCGCTGTTCAAATTGAAAGTGGCAAAGCTGTTCACACACTACATTACTACCCACTGAACAATTATTTGAAACGGAAATTTCCGCGTTTGCTAGATTTTATCTGCGCTTGACATCAGCATGTCGAACATTCAGCAGTTTTAACGGAAATTCTCTACAAATAAACGTAAATGTGAAAACAAATGAAATGAAAGATACGTAATCAGAACTCATCAAGTGATCGTGAGTTTAGTCGCTAATTTTCGATTGATTAAACTCACATTATTATCAATGATCTTGTATTAAACTTTCAAAAATTTTGACAACACCCTGAATTATTATTATTTTTTCAATCTGTGGCTGTGGACAATTTCTCTAAGTGTAGGTACACCCGGAATCTGTGTCATCAGCTTGTTTACGTAAAATTAAAGAACAGCAGACCGATTCGATCAAATCGCAGAATTAAAAGATGGAGAATATCTCAGTATGCATGTGGTGAGAGGTGAATTGCAAAAAAAAAAATGCCTAATCACATTAAACGGTACGTAAATTAATTGTACCACAGCGATAATGAGAATTTATCACGTTTCTCTCAAGTTTAATTAACTCGCGTCCGACTTGGGAGCACGAGCACATCTCGTGAAATATTTTTTTTATACATCCCATAGAAAAACGTCTTTTGTTTCTTTCAAGTGGAAATGATTTCGAGTTGACATTAGATTACCTGCGGGTAAGAGAGAAGTTCCTTCATCACATCGGGCCTAACAAGCCCAACTTGTTGGCCATCAACAACAAATGCCCTGCAGTCACCGGCATGGAACCCTGAAACGAATAACCGCCCGCAGGTGAACACAAGCTCATTACATATCGCTTTCATCCCTCAAAATAACGTCTTGTATCAGTTGCAGTATCAGAATTACGGAGTCTCGTATCGTATGTTCTATAGTTCGGTATTCAATTCCCTACTCGAGTATACGTGCATCAATTGCAAACATAATACCGAGTTATTGATAGCTTGTTGGCATCAGTTTGCAGTGGTACGAGTAGGCACACACTCGTATTATGTATATTTTCGCGGTTTGGATCGCATGCAACATTGCAATCGCGTTATATAAACTGAACATAAGTATGTAGCAGACTGACGATTTATCGGGGTCACACGCGTTTATGTATGGTTGGCGATAAAATGTACTGTATGTATCGTAGTTATTACAATTGTTTCCTATTAGAAGAGCATCGAGCAAGGCCTCATGGCCCCGGTTAGAGTCACAGGGAGACCGATCATTGCCGATATGCTTGGGTATGATTGGACTAATGCCGATCAAAGAAAAAACAGGTAATTCGATATTGATACAGTTTATCTAATCTCCTTCCGAAGAATCCGCGAGTCAAAACAAGATATCTCTACTGCAGATGACTGTTCTTGGACATTAATCACTGCTATCATAGCCCTTGATATGACTAAACATCGCGAATGACGCGATATTTTTCATATTATACAGTCTGAAAGTATAATTGTGATATCAATAATAATCTTTTCACTGTGTGAACATTCATTTCCTCTGCACACTCCGATGAATCATTCGTTTATTTATTATTTCTTTGTTATTTTGGTTTTCAATCAAGAGTTTATTAATATCACTTTCTCTCTTAGCGTAACGAATGATGGAACAATTTTCATGAAAAACAATTTGAAACGGTAAATTAATTTGAGACAATTATAGATCGTATTGGTTTTTATGGTTCGTTCGAATAGAAGGCATATCTGCAGAGATTTAATAGCATACGGAAATCTCGTGTACATATACCAACAAGCCCAGCGGATGTTCAGCGGTTTTTACCGGATTTGACCGCAGCAAAACAAGGCTGAGAGCCTGGGACGTTGTAATCTGCGTATTTATCAAATTCAACACCTTATGGATATTTCAAACGACTCGTTACATTACGTCCGAGTTCGTCCAACATTTGACATCGAATTGATATACCGCGTGGCCCTGAAAAATGATTTTTTTCTTACCTTCCAGGGAAAGATGATTTTCGAAAATCGGTCGATGCGTTCATATCTTATCAACGATTTTCTTTTGGCTACCTTGATATATTGTTCAAAAACTCATTAAAATAATGCTGTGCAATCATCAAACGCCTACTTTGAGAAAGAAGAAACGACTTCGACCTGATAATGACGAATTAAAATTCCGAGGAAATCGAGTTCCGCGCATGTATTTTTTCGTCAACGCGTCAAAATCTAATGGACCGGATTCGAGCGGATAACAGGTAGGCGTATAACAAAAATAGCAGGCGAAACAAAACAGGAAGAAACGACTCAAGGTCCGAAAGAGAACGTCTGAACGTAATATGTCACAGTTTAATCAAACCTGCAGCGATCCTGAGAAAAACTGAAAGTCGTTTACCGTTACATCGCATGAATCTAAGAAAGGACTCCGGCGAGACGGGTTCAGCGTAATTATAATATTCCTAAATTAATACATTCGGATATACGTTGTAATCGTTATTTCGGTACCCAGGGACGAGTTATAAGCCAGATTTTGAGTAGCACGCGTGTTGTGTGCAGCATCGCGTGTAGATACAGCTGCTAGATGCAACGGATAACGTCTGTGCCGTCTCCGTCTGTGGCCCGTGTCGTCGTCGATTTCACAACATTCGCGTTGATTGTGTATTGTTTTTATTTTGAATACAGCCGTTCCCCGATCGTCGAAGGAAGAGAAGCAAGCAGGAGAAAGAGAGATAGAGAGAGAGAGAGAATGAAAAGAAAAAGAGCAAAACGAATCTTATTGACATTTCGGGGTTTAGGTGATCGCAGAAATCGATCGAGACGTTGGGCGGAATATTTTTTATCGATGATACGAATATTCATGAAATAATCTGATGGTTAGTAAAAATGCGAGAGATACGTAAATACATATATTTTTTGTGTCTCCTGTTAAGGAGACAGCAGTGCGAGCGCACACAACACACGAAATCAATATCCTAGCAGACAGAAGTGGAAGAGGTTGTTTTCTGACAAATGGGTATTGAGAACGACGCCAAATCGGTTACAACATTGAATTGGTATCGATATTACTTGATCACATTACCTGACAGGTAGAAGCAGTTGAATTTGTTTGCCAATTTCAGTAAACGTGACATCGGTTCTGTATCCGTTAACGCCATGATGTTTCCTTCGCCGTCAACCAACTGCAAAAAAAATATACGCTCGCTAACCGGTTCCATATCTTGCCGCTAGATGGAACCATCGTGCGGTGTGTGTTCGAATACAAATTGAGAGATTCGAAAGATTCATTACATTCTATTCGAAAATTGAAGCCTTGAGCTACACGAAAAGGTCAAATTCCAGCATACGATTTTTTTCACATCTATTTCCGAGCAATTTGGTGAACAAATTCAATTTTGACGCCTGGTGACGCTAATTTTGAGCTCAAACTTAAAATTTGAGTTGAAAATTATGAATAATACTTGTTCAACTCTGATCAATTCTTTCAGAATCAATTGAATCAGAAAATAGTTAAATGAAACCCAGACTATGAATAATGAATAAATAAATGGATGGAAGGATGAAATAAAATGTCATGATTTTAGTGGTCAAAGACTTTCCTTTATTTTTCGGTGGATTCGTTTCTTTTTTTTAATACACTTTATTGTTTGTTTTTTACACGTAAAAATGCGATGAGCGAGTTTATAAATTTTGATTTTGCGGCCGCCTGGTATAACTGGTAGGAATCAGTGAGACGCGTCGATATATTGACATGATTCTGCTCTATCTATTTCTCTCATATTGTAACTATACTGTAAAGTCAAACATTACAAATTTATATGTGTGAATTATTTTCACAACGGGAACAGCAATCATCTACATCAATCAGTTTCGAGTAAAGAATGCATTTGCTGCTTTTATAGCGGCAACCAAGTACGTAATACAATCGAACATTATCCGATTTGTTAACGGTAGGGAAATTTTTCAAAATCATTGTAACCCAGAGTGATCAGAAAACATTTTGATTCGAGGAACGCGTTCGTTGAGCAAGAAAAACTGAAATTTGTGATCACGTTACGTCTCCTAATTTTCAAACGCAATTCGTCCAATTCAAAATTCTAGTTGTTTTCCCGCTTCCGAGTATCAATGAGTCTGTTGGACGTTGACTTGAACCGAATCCTGATAGTAGCTACACTCCGTGCAATGCTGAAAAACCTATTACGATGCGTTAAATAACATATTGCGGTGGGTTTATGAAATGGAGGTCATTGTAGACTTCTGAATCGTCGGTTTCAGTCTGTCCCTGTATAGTGGTCGGCTCTTTCCTGATACCGCCAAACACTATTAATTCCCCCCTTCCAAGAACCAGGGAGTACAATATCCTCTCATCGGGTCCCGACTGGTCGTTTTGTTTCAATGATATCCAAGAGGCGACGCATTCCTCGGTTAAAACCTTCGAAATATCAAGTACGAATATGGCCAATGTATTCTCGGTCTTTTTTATGCTTTTCGTTTCGGTTTTCCGGTTCTGTATTCTCTCCTCCATCCTCCTGAGCGTCTCAAGCTGACGCTGCCTATTCGCGTTGTGTCGAGATCTTGGCTGTTCTTCACGAAACGCAGCCATGCCTAAGGTGCTTTCGTCGTGTACAGGCACATTTTTTTGAGGCACCAAACCCGGCGGGGATGATTGCGCATTGGTCACCGTCAATCTTGGAAGAATTCCACGACGACCGTTCACGTTTTCGTCTCTGTATATCTCGACCACATTTCTTTGCCTAGAATCATGAGCAATTCATCGATTATACGGAACGTACAATCAAGCGTTTGTAAAAATCTCTCGAACCTTTCCAAAGGTGGTACTGGCTCTTGTACTTGTGAGGATGCTGGCCTTTGGCAAGCGTTCTTAGCCAGCGATATACTCATATCGTTTGGCTGACTTATTTGCTTATTTCTGCTTAGTACGATCACGTAGTCGCCAACCTGTTGATTAAAGATGGAATTAGAAATGGGGTTTAGGTAATATTTTCATGTGGCGAAATCAGAGTCTAGCAGGGATCGTTATCGTCTCACTATGCCCACCTTGCAAGCTTGATGGCACCAGATTCGCGTGGGCGCACATTCCGCTTGGAGCATGTTGACCTTCTTCCAAGTCCAGTTTGAATTATCCATTGTTAAGAGCCATGCGTCGTTCATAGCAACATTGGGGCCAGTACATCCTCCTGTTTTCCCAAAGCAATACGTTAAACAAGTAATTCAGGTAATCATTCATTGTGAATTGAATGTTTTAGACTTTTCAAGTATTGCTAAATGTTCTAGGCACTCGTTCGAACCCAATTCAAGAGCCTCATTTGGAAAATAGCTTATGCCATTTGAAAACTAGCACGGTTCTCACCCAGTATAAGCAAATGCTTGTCATCAAGCTCGATCTGCGATTGACCGTACCGAGGCTGAGGCTTCGAGTTGGAGGTGATTTGCTTGTGCCAACAATAAGTATCCAGATTCAGGCACCAAACTTCATTGGAACTACCTCGAAATAATAGAAACAGTTTAATATTAAGTAAATTTAGAATATTAATTATTATTATTATAATCAAAGTCCGGGTTTTGTGAAATCAGGAACTTTGAATCCTCCTAATTACGCCTAATTAGAATAACTGCCTCAAACTATCGGATGTACCTGTAGCCGTTACAAACGCCGCCAAAGACCACCATAAGATTTCCATGAATTGACGCAGAGTGGGCAGAAGTTGGTGGCGGACTTTCCAAAGCATTGATTGCACTCCATCTGTTCATTTCAATAGAGTACACGTGTAATTCGTTGAACAATTTCCATGGCTGAAAATTGATGATCGAGGAGCATTAATCGGGAGTGACGTTTGACAATAATTATATCGTTGAATAGGTTCTCACTGATTGAATCTTTGATTATTATTCACCTGATGAGGGGGATAGGGAGAAGGGTGCGACCATCCTCCAAAAAGTATAAAATTCTTTTTGTAATAAAGCATCGTCGCGCACGCTTTGGGTGACGGATAACTGCCCATTGTGATTGGCCTGACCCATTTTCGCGTGTCCAAATCTAATCGCCACAGATCGTTAAACGTAGTGCACGTAGCGGTGCAGCCGCCGAATACGTACATTGAATTTTCATGCGCACAGGCCGAATGAGAGTGGCGTTTGCCGATGGTTCGTAGCCAGTCTGCGCCGGGCCATGCCTTCCAAAAGAGCGAGCCTAACGCAACTGCCTTTTGGAAGTGGGCCTCGTTGTGCTCTATCACATCTGGAAAGTATTTCATCAATGCTTCAATAATAAATCATTTTATAGGATTTCTGTTTTGGAAGAATTCATCAAGAATTTCGATTGGATTTCAGTTTTTTTTCTGGTCTCTCGTCATTTAGCAAGAAAAAATTAGCCCATCGGATAGACTGAGAAGCCTTTATTGTTTGTGATTTGTGCTTTCAAAGGTTAAGAATTGGTTGATTATTACTGTGAGAGAAAATCGTTTCTGGATATAAATGTGTCGAGAATGAAAAAGAAGAAAAGGAGTGAACGTACTTTTAGTAGCACGATACCACCGTTTGGAGACGAGTGTGCACTCCTGAAGATTTTTATAGGGAGGAATCAGACTCAAAATATATTCGAGAATTTCGTCCGGGAGATCGTCTATTTTACACAACATTTTTCGTTTTTTTTTTTCTATATTAAAAGAATAGTATATATTGGTTAAATATCTCGACTTTCGTTAGAGAATTACGAGCTCCATGTATTCGTAGTTGATTATCATACGGTATTCGTATAACCTGTCAATTTTCTAACCAACAAAAATCCGTTATTGTTTTACGGAGAAATAAAATTATCGTGACGTTCGTGAGATTCTCGATTTCTTCAAAAGCGTTCTCTGCGAACTTGCGCGCATGTCTTTTTATTCAATCGCATGCAAAATACGCAGAACGAAATATACCGCAGTTCATTGTGTATTGACCTGACAGTTAAGATATTCGTTATTTTACCCGTATCTACTTATCTAGTTCCCCAAACCAATCAAATCAAAGATGGCGCTGAAATGACAAACAACCTCCGCCATCTATCTCCCAAAGGCTGAACTCTACACGCAGAAAGAGGCTCTCAACTCACAATCAATGCTACTCACACCACTCGAGACCACTGATATATACAGGGTGAGTTATCTCCTGGTCTAAGCAAGGGGGGGGGGGGCTTGTCATTGCTGATGCTCCGCCCCTTGGCGTATCACAAACTGTTAACAAAATCTGAGTCTGCATCAAGCCGTCGATACTTGGTCTGGTCTTGGTCTTAGATTTTGATAACAGTTTGTGATACGCCAAGGGGCGGAGCATCAGCAGTGACAAGCCGCTCCCTCGTTCAGACCCGGAGAAAACTCACCCTGTATATACACTGGGTAGAGCCAGTACATGGAGTAGAAGGAGACATATCTTGAAAGAAAAATTTGTCTCACGGTAAAGGGGGCGCTACGAACGAGTCTGTACCGCAGAAATCCGGGCTGACGTGAGCGCGCGCACCAGATACCGCGTAACCCCCATCCTCTTTTCCGCGTAACCATAGTGACCATGGACATGGCTACGTGTATCTGATGCGCGCGCCTACGTCAGCCCGGATTCCTGCAGTACAGACTCGTTCGCAGCGCTCCCTTTACCGTGGGATTTGACGACCACTTTTAGAAGCCTAAACGTGGGGAGATATGTCTCCTTCTACTCCATGAGCCAGTAGAGGATCGCGTATACTCGGCATGCTAGCGAGTTGGCCCCGGTTAAACGCGCTTGTGGCCGCCATTTTTGTAGTCTAAATCGACATTGACGCGCGGAGATTCAAATAGTGTACAACTCAAAACGATTGTGAGAGAAGTTTAGTTCATAACTGGATAATTGAGCATATAACTACGTGAAAAAAACTGTTTTCCCGCAGTTTTTAGGGTCACCGCTTTATATATCACACATTTTCCCAATTTTTTAGTAAACAAATGACGTCACGGTCTGATTGGACTACAAAGATGGCTGCTGTTTCACAGCTTCATAAGAGGCCGCGCTCGGGAGCGCGATACTCTTTCCAATGTATGTGTATAGGTATGTGCTCGAAACTCGACCTCGAGACTCGAGAGTTGCCCGTTCGCGTTCGCGTTCACACATCTCTCACACTCACAATTCAACGATCGTTCACTGGTTCAACAATGGCGGACGATCTCGACGACTTTGAAGATTCTTTGGACGAAAGTGAAGAAGAAAATACCGTTCGTGTCCCGACTGAGGTTAGTTAAACTTCCATTATTTTTCGATTCTCATTTCTGTGCTATGAGTACCAAAAAAGAGTCATAAGAGACCGTAGAAATGTCAATGGGCGAAGTCGGGACCGGGACCCGCAGCAACGTGCTTTCTGTTACAATTATCATAATCGCTCGATTGTATCATAAGCAGACCCTGTTTTCTTACTACCCTATGGAATAGACTAAAGATGAAAATCCAGAACAGTCTTCGCTGAATTAATGTCCTCAAGCTCACCCGTGGCCGCAGGTAACCTAACCTAAATTCATCCTAACCTAACATCTAACATTTCACATTGCATTACTTGAAACATGTATTCATATTTTTTTCCCAAAATCCCAGTACCGTTGAATGACCTTGGATAATTATTAAAAATACTCCATCGATCTGCATGATGTCAATAAGGGATGTTAGAGATCTAATTGAGTCAGGTGAAGGAGAAAAAGTCTTCTTTACACGTTGAATGATGACAAATAAAATTTCAAAATCAATTTCAAAGTATCTGAGGAATTTTTCTCTCTTTCAGGCCGACATCAAACGAAAGTTGAATGAGTTTAGACTAGCATTGCCATGGATCGAGAGACTGGATATGGTAAACGCGCCTGCGCCGTTGGCCCCAGAGCTGGCGTTGCAGATGCAGGAGCAAGAAGTACGTCGAGCCAAGCAGCTCCAGGGGAATAAGAAGCTGCCTCAATTCGCGCCAGAGGAAGATCCGATACTGAATGACTTCAAACGAGAGACTATGTTCCACAGACAGGCGCAAGGCGCGGTGATGGAGGGAATAGCGAAGCTAAAAAAATTGGGAATAGCGACGAGAAGGCCCGACGACTACTTTGCAGAAATGGCCAAGACTGATCAGCACATGCAGAAGGTCAGGGCAAATCTAATGAAGAAACAGGTAGAGGCGCAGAGATCGGAGAGGGTCAGGCAGCTCAGACAGCAGAGGAAGGTCGGTAAGCAGATGCAAATCGAATCGAAGCTTAAAAAACACGCCGAAAAGAAGAAGATGCTCGATGAAGTTAAGAAGTACAGAAAAGGGGTGCGGAACGATCTTGATTTCTTGGACGACAAGAAGAACCCTGGGAATAATAAGAAGAACGGCGCCAAACCGATGGACAAGAGGGCACAGGCCAAGTTGAAGATGAAAAATTCCAAGTATGGTTTTGGCGGCAAGAAAAAGGGCAGTAAACAAAATACCAAATCTAGCGCCGCGGACGTTTCTGAGTGGAAAAGACCAGCAAAACCCGGAATGAAGGGAAAAGGCTCCGTGACTAAACAGAGACCAGGCAAAAATCGGCGTGCACAGATCAAGTCAAAGAAATGAGTTTGGAATGTGACCACGAATGATAAACTCTGATTATTCGTATTTTGTATATAACAGTATGTGCTCCTTTTTCTATATAATAAAATAGTTTTTTAAGGAACTTCATATTCTCATCCAGTATTATCCGATCTCCATAATTATTGATCCTCATTTTTGTGCTCCTGGACCGAAATTGGTGTCGCATATGAATATCAATACAAAAATTTGACACAGATCGAGTTTGATCGGTGTGTTCCTGTCAAACTGATTATTTAATGAAACGTTGACGATGAATGTGAGAATGCCTGAAGCTGTTCAGTCTAATGAATTTTATCATTTTTAAATATGCTCTTTTTTCCATTATTTCTCTAATTATTATTTACTCTGTTATTGGTAGACTCGAAAGAACAGTAAACACCTAGGGTCTAATTATTCAAGTTATTGTTACATATTTGATATCAGTAAAATTTAATTGCTGTTTTTTTCCCCTCAAGTATCCTTCCAGCGGTTATGAAATATACTCAAGGTCGTGTAAATATTCTCAATTGTCTTGCAATCCATAGAAAAGTTCTACTTAGCTCAAGGATTGTTAGTTCATTCGAATTTTATGAGATTGTTTGAACCATAACGTCCTGGTTTAGATTGATTAATTTCTGATCTCGTGTGAAACTGCTTCATTGTATATCAATTTCGATTGTTAATGGAGATTCTCAATAGTATATCATGTTGATACAAGACTAGACAGAATAAAAGATCCCCATTTTGTATTCTTCCTTTCAATCTCAATCATAATTAATGAAAATAGTAGCAAAACTTGTCTAAATTATAAATAAAATGCTAAAAATCTACATCTTGCATGTAACGCAAGCAGCTGATGCATTGAAAATGTCCTTCGTTATCTTGTTCTCGTGCATTTTTTTATCTGAATCTCTGAATTTACATGCTGCGCTATTATTATTGCCATCTATATGATTATACTACGAATCATCATGTGCACCGTGAAATCTACACTACCGAAATGTCCCTCGTTCAATTGTTCTCGATCTTTTATTTATTTATTCAACTTTTCATTACGCACTTCCGTTGCATCGCTTCCATTGCATCATTTCAAGGTTTGATCCCACAGACCTCACTACTGACCCGAAAACGGAAGCATTTCCAATGCTAAAAAGTATTCTCAAAAATCATTTTCCTTCTGCACCATTGATTCAGAGCATTATTTATTACATTCTTGAATAACGACTAATTCGCCCGAATTTCAATCAGAAAAAAATTATAACATGATCGCAGGAAAAGTTAGGGATTTGTTTTTACTCTTTATACCTGGTATCCACCATAATAGAGTAGAAAATTATCAAATCATCATTCCCTATTGCATCGATGAGCAAATGTGATTGTAAAAATTACCACGAGGTAACAAATATCTATAAAATGTGAAAGAGTGTTCCATTTTCGAAGAGAACAATAATTTCGCGGAATGAGCTGAACTAAACTAACAGCAGCCATGATTATTCTGCGGAACAGTCGTCTGTAATCTAATCAACTGGTCAGAACAAACCGATTTTTATTAAAAAAACTGAATTCTATGAACGTAGCAATTCAAAGCGGGGGGGGGGGGGGGG
>JAFFZH010015018.1:0-54147 GCA_018420115.1 Euura saliciscinereae | reverse complement strand
GGGGGGGGGCGGTTACCGCACGGACCTTGATACCATCGTGCATTTTTTACATTCTGACGAATCAGGAACGGAAGATTCGTGGGCGAAACAGTCATATTTAAACGATAATTCCTTTTGTCTGACGAATCTTGAAGAGCATAGCAGAATTCCATCGTTACAAAAACTGCTCCGGCCACTACACGTAGGATTGGTGGGAGTCGCATTTTGCGTTCGCGCTCGCCAGTCTCTACCACTGGACAAAGTACGCGGTGGTTGTGTGGAGCTTTTGCCTGACGGGTCACTTCATTTCTGTCATAGCCTCAGGATATTGTATTTAAATCTCGCTGCAGTTCGTCCAGGTGGGTGTTCACTCACCCCCCGAAACGGGGGTTCGAACCCAGCTACACCGTTCCGTTCGTCGAGGACTACCAACGTTCTTGATGTCCGCGTCCGAACACCCTGGGAATCCGGCGACCGATCACAGCTGCTGCAGAGCCGCATCCTCCGTGTTTTTACTGATCGATCTAAGGTTTTTTTCCCCTGAACTCCGCACGTTGTGAGCTCTGAATGGAATACTCAATACGAGATGGGAAAAATGTTGGTTTATTGAAACAGTTTCGCACACAAAGTACTACCAGAATATTTTGATATATAATCCTCTCGAAGATGCAATTTTCTAGATTATTATTTCAGTTATAGACCAGAGTGAGATAAACTTCCGGGAAGCTGCAGTAGCTAATTACAATTCTTAGAAATGTAATCTGTACGTAAAATTCCTCGAAAGTCTGATCGTTACATCGTCGAATCCTTCCTAGAACAGACATAGATCCTTGTACCCGATATCCTGCCGAGAACCGATGCCCTGGGCGTAAGCTTCAGGCAGCAGTTGACTTTTCTTGAGAATTTCAACCAGCTGAGGGTATTTTTATATACATTTGTGCGTGGGCATAAATTGACCCTTAAAAGGGTTCAGGATACTGTGAGCTCCAGATCAAAAGCAAGAATTCTAAACCCAGAGTTTCAAGTTTGAATTATTTTCAAATTTGAACTTTCGCTCTATCCGAAATTCCGCGGCGCGGAGTCACTTATTGGTCCTTCGTATGTTTCTTTGTGAAACGTTCGCAAGACCAGTAACCACGTCCGGTCCGCTCCTATAGCTACATGATTATTCAATGTAGATAGGAACCTAAGTTGGGGTGTTCGAGCCCGAGCTAAACTCGACTAGAGCGTAACTTGAGCATGCTTTAAACGTTAGGTGAACTGAACGCGACTAGATCATAAGCCGAACGTGCAGGCTTAATGTGTGCGCGCTTGGGGGCACGTTTGGCTAATCATAAGTCGGGACTGGAGATTTCACGCGTCAACTGTTACAAGGCGTCCGAGCTTAGATTTTTAAGTTTTTTGAGCCTGGAGCAATTTTGTTATCTGTTTTTTGTAGACTCCATCGTTCGCTATCGTGACATTTCCAATTTTTAGTTTATCGGATTAGGCAAAACAAATTGAGTAATGTTTGTTCCCTGCCAAGGAGAGATTCTTCCTTTATTCGAGCGTGCAAACCTTGGCGAAACCGAAAAAAAATCGCCTAGTCCGATAAATTCAAAAATGAGAATTTTATCCATTTTATCATTTCTCTTTGTGCTTCTTTATCATATTCGCCACTTTTCACGGTGTTGCGAATATTCTGTGAAAAAGTGTTTCTTCGCGAAAGAGAATGACGGAGTGTTTCGTTCGGAGTGCCGTACAATATTTAGCACCTATCTCAGAAAATCAAAAAAATGTTTTTCTGCTTCCAGTTCCCTGAAGGTATTGTGAGATATGTGTCTCAGTCAATATTCGCGGATGCTGCAGGTTTTTCCCATGTGCTTTCGACCGAAAATATCGCAGTTTACCCCCAGGGAATCGTCGGATGCTGTATGGTGAGGGTATTTTTGTAATTTACATCATACCTATTTCTGTTTCGGTTATTAGTTTCGCCCGACTGCAGTTTTATGAATGTAACAAAAAATTCACGATGGTTTCGATTCTATTTCAAATATGTAATATGATACGCGTAAAATTATACAGACCATAAAGTGAAATTTATGCTCCGAGTGCGCAGAGTGGACATAGAATATCACATTTCCGCGACGTTTGTATCGACTGTTTGTTTAGCCAGATTTTTTACCTTTTTGGTTCATGTGAAATCTAGAGTAAATTGTGAAATATCATATTGGCGCCTCGGGGTACCACACACGCTTAATTGATATCACGTTTCATCATAGCCTGTATAAACTCTCAATAGCTCAACCATTTTTTCAACGCTATTGTATACTTGCCGCGATTCATAACGACTTTATTCCGTTTGCGTTTGTTCCGTTCTCGAGTAGCGCGGGGGTTTCCAGCCTGTGATAAATGATACACGATGGTCGTTTCGTATCCGTTGGTCTCTGAATTCTTTAACCAATTTGAATTAATATGAGACGTGTGCTGTATCAGCGGTATAGCAAACTCACTCGTAAAACAAATCCAATATGGATGGAATAATTGAAAAGTTATCCGAATCAAAAGCCGTAGAAGGGTGAGCTTCCGGCGTGGGTTGAATGTTCACTTTTAATCATTGTGTGGGTGCTTCAGATCCCTGCAGAGGTTCGTGGAATAATAACGTACTTAGCGCTTCGCGGGACGTAAACAAATGTGCTGGTGTGGATATAAACAACATAACTCAACGCGACAAAGGGGAAGACCTCACCAAAGTACCAACGAACTAACCGGGATTAACATATGAAAAGCGAGAGAAAACGCTGCAAGAACCATTTCCGACGTTGTTATAAGAAAACCAGTATTTTTTTCGGCTTCCAATTGACGCGAGATTCTTCATCAGTCACTATTCCAGAAACTGGGTGAAATTGTTCTTTGCGTCGGTTATTTTCAGGGCTGAAAGGCGGTTCAGAAAAATTGAGAAGATTCGTTTAAAATTAAACGGCATACACATAGTGGCACGAGTATAATATTTCGGAGGATGACTGAGGTCACGTTGCGGATAGATATCGGGTTAAAATTTCGTTCCGGAGTAAATTTTCACCTCGGCTGTTTCGAGCAAGAAGAATAGAGCGAACGGTAGGTACGGAAAATTCGATCAGACGACAGATATAGTCACGCTGGAGACAGATGCGATATTGTTTCAGGCACGGTAGAATTCCAATGAGGCGAAAAGGATAGCCGATATTCAGTGATCGACAGACAGGCAGACGTCAGTGACAAACGTTCCGTGGTACCCCGCGGTATCGCCAATATCGGTAGGGTGTATCATGGTGGCCACTCGTCAGGGAAAACAGGGAAATCAGGGAAAAGTCAGGGAATTCGAAAAATGGTCAGGGAAGTCAGGGAAATGTCAGGGAATCCGAAGAACAGTCAGGGAAAAGCAAAGGAATCTCATGGTCATACGAAACAAGACAGAATGAAAGATCCCCAGCGACATTTATGCAATCAAAAGTATTCTCAAAAATCATTTTCTTTCACCATGGATTTAGAGCATTATTATTACATACTTGAATAACCACTAATTCCTCCAAATTTCAGTCAGGGAAAAATTATATTTAGGTCAGGGAAAGTCAGGGAAATGTCAGGGAATTTTTTTTCTGCAAAAAAGTGGCCACCATGTGTATGCCAATGACGTGCGATGCATATTTATATTAATACAATGCCTGTAAAAATTAGAAAAAAAAAACGAACTCTCATGTTGAACGTTTTGACAAAAATCATCGCGTTCCAGAAATGTACACCCGTTTGTTTGTCAGACCTGCAATTAACAACTTGATATTAGTTTGATGGTAGGAATATATTTATCGCGCAACTGTCAAAGAAGACGTAATAAAAGAGAGCAAACCCCAATATGCGTGTTCCGGAAGTCGAGGTGGGTAGAGGGTCGTGGAAGAAGATGGACGAGGGGTTGGAAAAAAGGTCGGAGCACAAAGGCAGACTACTAGCTTTATTAAGCATCTTTATATCAATAATCTTATATTATTCGTTGCGTATTTTTCATCTCGCTAATTGCACAAAAGAGCAAATATTTGTAAAAATAAGTATACCGACGGCTAACATCAACTCGATGTCCAATCCTCCCAGTCTAAGAATTACCGATCTCTTCGAAATCGGCATCAAGATTTGACGCTTTTCTTAAATTTGAAGAAAAAGGAACGACATGAAAAGGGGCAGATGCTAATACGTAGTTTGTTGTTCCATGTGTCTTCTAGCTCTGCGATGGTTGTAGTAGCGCTGCATCGATCTGTGCAGGTCGTTTTCTGTAAAATCATATTTTTGATATATCTATATAATATGAAATCGACCACCGAACGAGACAAACGTATACAATTAAGCAATTGTTCAGTCACGTTGCTTCGAACAATATATACTCATCAATCGGATAAATTTAGTCTGTCTGTAATCATTGAAGGAATAGTCAATATTTGAAGACGCGATAACGTACCAGTCTAACACGCTGAGAGATTTAGAAGCTAATCACTGTGTAATAACAGAATGCAAAACTCAAGTAATTTGGTAAGATGCGGATAGAAATGAAGAGAAATGACTAATCTCGAAGAAAGTTTGAGCCGGTCCACCGCGTCTGCCTATTAGCTATGTAACGCAAAATTTATGTACGGGTTCATATATACCTATACGTATTTGCGTCCTGGTAATCATCTCTATAATTGCACTTTCATTAGGCGAAGACTCAGCGCGAGGAAGTAAGGTACCTAGTTCAGAATCGAGTTACCAAACTTCTGAGAAGCTCGGGTGCGAGGGATTTGATATGTAAGAATGATTATTTTCCAGAACAATTTTCGGGATGATTTTATTTTCGTAATCTATGCATCACCACCGCCTTCCCGCACTTCTCTCTGGGTTTTATTATTTATGATTCACTGTCACGTAAGGTGACAGTCTGCTCGGTAAAGTATTGGTGTACAAGTGCGTCGCGCGGTAAGTGATTACCGCTCAACGTTCAACACAGGCTTCCCGTACTTCAGCAGTCTTGAGCTATTTGGAATTTCACTTTGTACCCAAGAGAAAAAAAATGCAAAGTAACGAGAAAGAATTATCCCTCCTGTTATTATGACCGTCGATGCTGCGAGTGCAACTGATGACCAATTATATTTTTGCCGTTGAGCTATGTACATGACTTTGTCGAAATGGTTCCATCACGGAATTCGGAGGATGAAACGATGAGCAAACTCGTTCGGCGTCAGTTTGTTTCGGCGTTATTAATTAGTATGAGGTTGTTAAAATCCGGCAATTGATCACCTGACTCGTCATCCGCGTCGTATTCAGCCAGACTCTCATTGTAGCGTGAATTATATTGAAATTCTTGATTTCGGCGTAGCAGCAGAATGGCTTCGTTGACATTGGTGACATTAGGGCGGGGAAGAATTTCCGAATTATTCATAAACCGTGCTGCCCTGTACTCGATTTCCGACTTGTAATAGGCTGACTCCAACCTTCCATTTACTATCTGTAACAAATTCAACAGCGCTGTCAGCAGATATGAAGAATGTCGGGAAAAATATTTATTGTTGCAACAATAGTTAATGAACACATTCACTGTTTCACAAAGCACGTATTTATTGAGACTATGGTGGCTTTTAGAGACAATCATTCAATGTCATGAGAATATCAGACGTGGTATTTTCCTACCGATCTCTACAGCATTGTGTGTTCTAAATTATACAGACGGTACAGTCGTAGGCCCCGATCCTTTCGTTCATCAATATTGAATTTATAACCCGCTTCGGAGTGAATACGTCAAATATGACAAATTTGGGATCTGTTTGGCCTCGGGTTGCGTCGGTTTGCGCGGCGAAATAACATCCTGTACAATGTTTCGTAGTTAGGTTAGCATATATACAAATACCGACCCTGTGGGTATTTTCTATGACGTCCTTCCGGTGAATATCACTCCTAGCGATGATATCGGGCTGATGGGCCCTCTGGCTCGTATCGGTACATGGAAAAACACTTTCCATACGTTCCATTATTTCCTGGCTACAAAATAGCCCGCTATTCGTACTCATCTTTGGACATTGCCGCAGAAAATATGACGCATTTTCAGGTGACTGGTAGCTACGCGTATCTGCATACATCCATATTCGTATGCGCATACATCGATGTACCTATAACCGAGGGTTATCGACGAACACAATTGCTCCAATGATTACTGTTATTGTTACGAGCTTGCCGACCGGGCAATGATTGGGGGAGCGTTACGAGCACCCGCAATAAACAGGCAAATAAAAATGATAAAATTTCATACTATCGGTCAGCATTTCCCTCCGCACACGGACACAACACTTTGCTTGACCAAATTCTGCACGTATTTTTTCTCATCGCCTTCACGGTAGCCTCCCAAATTTTAACTGACGCTAAGCAACAGGCATTGCATTTTTTTTAGAAAAATTAAGGACTCACACGAATTTGCGTGGGATTCCTTGGTAGCTAATTATTTGAAGTAGGAAAAAGGGTAATTTCAGTTATAAAGTTTGGAACATAGGTTCTCGGAGTTCGACGTCGAGTGGGTATGACGGAGATGTGGTGTACTAAGAGTGGTTGATGGCCCTGGGGGAAGACCGGCGCGGCATAATAGTTTCATACTTATTCTGGTGGCGCTGCATCAACTATCGCAAGGAAAAGTAATCCTCTTAGGGTCATAGGCAGGGTTCGTTCGGTACTTCGCTCGAACAATAGGTGCTGACTTTAAAGTTTAAAGTTTCGAGTAGTTGGTAACATTATCGCGATGACTAACTTTCATACCTCAAAATACATCCTCGAAATTCACGTACGTGTCTCACTCGCTTCTTCGAGTTGATTTCGTATACATTTCAGTTCGCGCAACTGCGTCGAGGACTTGCTTTCAACTTTGCAGTTTATCCGTCAGGGTTGCGATACGAGCATAAAACGGTAAAAACTGCGAAACAAAGTTGCTCGCCGTCTCTACTTATACTTATTTATTTACTCATATACCTACTTTCACGTTTTTCATCAACTTTTCAGAAATAAAAGCTGCCTTAAAAGTTTGAATGGTTTCCGTCTAGCTATCGTCAATTTTTTCTAGACCCCCTCATATTTCTTCTTTCTTCTTATTTCAAATGTCAACTTTGAAATACAAGCGAATATCCTAGCCAAGGTTTCAGCCCCGGTCCACGTAGCCTCCAACGTCACGCGAGAGGAAACTACATGATTTGTGGTCAATAGCCAGGCGGACCTTTCGCGAACGCGCGACTTCCCCGGGCAGCCTCGTTTCCTGAAGGAAAGTGGAACTGTGTGCATTCTACTGGGTCCTCCGGTCCTTCGGGGTCCCAAGGGTTTTGGTCTCGCTCTGAAGATCGGCAAGGATCGGATGGACCCGGGATCCTTCCGCCCAGCCATCCGGACTGTTTCATATCAACTAACTTTGAAGCCTCAAACCGGTAGCGAACTCAACGTTACCCTCGCCACCTGCACCCTCACTTTCGACGAATTTGGCGAGCGAAATGATCGTCAATCGCTAAAACTAACACCAGATGTGTACTGAGCCGTGAAAATTTTGTGGACATGAGTTTATTACACACGGCAGCAAATCGCACCAGTATAAAATAGTCGAGTAATTGCACAGTTTCGTACCGATGTCGCAAGGCTTTAAATTTGTCAGGTTTCAACATCGTACACGGAAATCGATCTGTTATAGCTCTTAGTAACTACTTTACCATGCTATTCAGGTTCTTAAGCTGCTCCTCGTGATCATTCGTCCACCCGTAAAGAGGGGCGTGCGGAAATTTTCGCCAGTCGGGATGAAGAAGAAATTCAACGTATCTATTCGAAAAAAAGAATAATAAAAGGAAAAGAAAAAACAAAACACCTGAACTAAGTTTTCGTGGTTGGTGCTTAAATGTGTCGAATCTCACAAGTTATTCTGGCGCAGACGTTGCTCTTGCATATCCGGTAAATCTTTCCTTTGACATTCGCGTCCACCTGATGCATCGGAAGCAATCGCACAACGAACCCTTTTGCGACGTATCCCAAGTTTCTTGAGAAAATATCCCCAGGAGAGGCACGGGCACATTTGTAAGGTATTCCCACCAGAGAGACGAGCTCAGCGCCGTACCGAACGCATGTTTCAATCTTACCTGATCCGTTTGCCTTTTGGCGTTGAAACACGCACGCTTTAGAACTAAGGATGCCTGAATTTCCGACCAATTTTGCTTATTTCCGACGCTAGTAACACCGAGAACTCAAATTCTGCGTATGAGGTTTCCAGGAGCGAGTGAGGAAACTGTTTCGTCGAATGAGACGGTATATTAATTCACGAAGCTCACGCTCTTCGTTCTGTCGAAACGATCCACATCGAAATTTTATCAGGAACTGAACTCTGTGTGTACGTATATCGATTTTTTTCCTTTTTATAATTTAAAACGGACGTGAGAACTGAACGATTTTCCGAACGCGACTGATTTCAGTGCTTCGTTCCGATGTAGTGTTGAGGTTTTATCTGTTTGCTGTATTACTAATCAAGGAATCTGACGTTGGTTCTATAGATACGCTCACAGTCGCCCATACAAAGTCTAAATCACGTATAGATGTATAGATATATATATACAGACCCGGTTTGGCAGCGCCCACGAGGAGCGCCCTTATCTTAATGCGCTCGTGCGTTGGAGCGAATATCCCTGCCTTCTTGTTCTAATTCCAAAACACCCTTCCGACATTGTGATTTCTATATTCAAGGCTGCTGTTCTTCGCATCATGCATTCCATTGTTATTCGAACACCAAAGCTGTTCATCAGACACGAATGGCCACAAAGGCTTGTATCTGAATCTCTGTTCGGGATTGTGGGGTGTTTCACGAAATACGAGGAACGTGATACTCGTTATTATCGCAGGTGCCGAGTATATTAATTGTTACCGAAGAAAGCGATACCATAATCAGAAGGTTATAGCAATAACGACGTTGTTATTAGAATCGGGAGCAGTTTCATTGATTCACTCATTCTAATGCTCGTTTAGGGTTTTGGCACGATATACCAACCTGCTGGCATGATTTTTGCGTTGATTGTGCCGCGATTGAAAACTGATGCCAGAAATACCCCGACACGTGATATTCTTGTTTGTCTCCGGAAAGAGTTCCGTCGGTTCGTTGGTTTTCGCAGAGTCCCAAATTATTTACCGCACCCATATCTTTTTCACCGTCATTCGAATATACGTCGCTTTTTTTTTGTCAGCCAAACAACAAAGGGAATGATCGAGTTTTGATTTCATTTCCGTACTTTTCCTCGAAATCGACACTCGAAAATAAACAGTCGTAACTCTTTCGCAGTCACAGTGGGGATTTTATGCAATTATCACAGGACTGTTCGAGACACTTGTTTGGTGATATGGCAGAGAATCGATATCTGACAAATTATACTCAACGTATCCGTATAATACCACCATGTGTGTATCCGCGTATAGTGTTATTCACTGCAGCTATGCCTTGTCTCCGAATCGTGAGTTGGGTTTGTTGTAAATTTTTCTTGCATCCGTCATGATCTGTTTTCGATGTAAAAAAGAGGATACGTGGAATGCATAAAGGGAGGATCGCTCGGATCGCGCAAAATCTCGACGTGACCTCAATACCCAGCCCACAAACACTCTGGATATCCCGTAGCCCACAGGTTCCTGTTTCCCTTTTATCCTCCGTGTGCTTTCCCCAGTCGTCTCCCAACCACTTCACTCTGATTTTTATACCCACCGGCGCGGGCGTTTCTTTAAAGATCCAGTCAAAGTTTGATGCTTCATGAACAGAACCCTGCAGTTTCCATATTGTTTTATTTGAACCGCGGCCATCGCATCAGCTATCCAGCATATCTAAAACTCGCGGATCGGTTTTCCGCAGGTTTTTAGTCCTACGATAATTTCAGCAAGGTCCTTACTTCAACTGTATTTGGGAAACGTCCAACCGTTCATCATGTCGTTAGTTCAATTATTTCAGACAGACACCGGAGGCTCGAACAGGTCTTATACCTGGTCGATAAGAAGAATTTCACCCCCAGGAAGGTAGCTCGGACGTGCCTTTAATAGTTCCAGACAAAACTATCATCTCGCCCTACGGGTTGGGATTACAGACGAGCAAAATGTCGACGCGATGGTATCACTGGGAACAGATGCGTCCTTGTCCTCGGCCGGGCAGCTCCGGTCATGCGTCTTGCTTCAGTTTTTCCGGTGGACCCTTCCGCGGACAAGGACTGGGACGTCGGCTTGTAATAGGATTCCAAAAGGTTATAAAAACAGCCGGATATATCGTATCATGGACCGCTTCCTTCCCTCCTACCCCGCAGAGGCCGTCCTTAACCGCTGGTCGCGGGGTCGTAGGATTATCAGGTCAAGATGTCGCTACACCACATCGACACATATTTTATTTCTTATGGCCATACATTTTATTATTACCCTCGCAGCCTATAACGACTTCAGGACTCGCTACCGAGGAGGAATAGATTTTTACACAAAATTTGTCGTGTTAAAGTCGAGAGGCAGACATTCAATGATCGACACAAGAGTCAACTTATGCTGGTATCACAATTAGCGTTCTTAAACTCGAAACGATCTTTCGTTTGATGTCAATGTCTGATGAGATTTTCTTCGAAATGCTTTCTCCGCATCGATAGTCATTATTGGCGCAGATTCTTCAATGCTTGCCGTTTCATTGTAAGCCACCGCTTCGACATTGGCATCAACATCTGCTTTGATCAGATGCCTTGTGGAGTTTTCAGTCCGCTACAAAAACGACCAGGCAATTAGACGGTGGGCGTGAGTTTGGAAAGTGTACAAACACGTTTCATCCAAGAAGCATCTAGAACCAGCAGATCTTTGCATCGAGGTTAGCGGTCTGTGTCATATTCCACGGTTTGAAAGCGCAAACGTGTGCTTCAAAGAGTCGTCGTGACAATAACCGATAAAAAGACGTTAACCATTAACGTGGCTAGCAGCGATCGCAAACCGTCTGCCACCAGCCGGAGCTGAGGAACCTCGACCTGCCCAGAGGTTTCATGCAGCCCTCAAAATGCATCTGGAAAATCCTATAAGGGCATTTTTCATAAAACCGCGACGATGCGAAACCTGATGGCTACCTACCTTGATTTCCGTTGGTCTTGGTTAAAATAGTCGAAGGAATTTTGGAGAAAAGGGATGCTGGAATCTACGTCCATTGACGAAAGCTGACCAGTCTCCACAGACGCTAATACTCTTTCTCACAGACAAGCGGGGGCTTGCAGGATCGATTTGGAGGTATTACTCCACCACGCAGGTCCTTCGCGGACCGAAGACGCGCCTGCGCTTGTGTAAAACTGGTATTTTGCTTATATAATATATATATAAATATGATATATACGCCGTTTATAAACTCATACTGGCCACCACCGACCAAACTCCTCGTCTCTTCGACTGGGCATGTCGTCTATGAGATACGTACACGTGTCGGATATGCGTTGACCCCGAGTATCATCCGAGGGAAACAATGTCTGGAGATTTAATGGAGCAACTCCTGCGGTGATTTAATTCAATGGAATAATCATGTGTTGGTTTTTTTGTTTTTCTTTACAAATGTCGGGATATTTCTGGTATGTTACCACTGTTCGCAACTTGAAAACAAAAACAAAAGTAAAATAAAGTTATTCCAGGAAACTAGTTCCTGTTTTTGTCAAGGACCGTGAGTGACGCTAAACTTTTAGCTCTGGATAGATTTGCGGTCGAAATAGAAGAAAAAAAGGGGGGAGGGGGGGAATCCTTTCACCCTAGTGTCAGAGTTGGCAAGGCGTTGAGTAGATTTATCCACTTTCGCTCGAACCTCTTGCGCTGCAGCATCATTCCTCCCTCGTTCTGGTCCACGGTCGATTCTCTATCATTGTTTCCATTCGAAGATGCCGAGTTTGGTTTTCGCCAATCGGCTCGCAGTCAGGGACTCTACCTTTTCGTCGCTCTGGGAGAGAAAAAAAAAGTTAATACGAAATATTTCATGAATCGTTTGATCCCGTTGCGAATGCCGGTGTCGCACGCAAGATGTAAGAACCACCTCGATGTTAATATTTTACTTGGTTCTTTTTCCACTTCTCTCTCCGACCCAAATTTCATCCTCGCTCCGTTGCCACCCCCCCCCCCCCCTCCAAAAAAACGGCGAATGTATTGAAAGCATAATGTGGCGAAATATTGAAGACATATTGTACTCGAAATAATAGGGTGGCTTCGAAGTAAAGTCAGAAGTAAAGTCGTGCTAAGTCGTGCTCTTCCCGGTAGTGAAATTAAACCTAGTTGTTTAGTTTCTCACACCGTTTCTGCATACGTGTTCAGCATGCTAATGCTAATTAATAACGTGCCAATCCTGGTTAAATTTGGAACACGAAGAGAGACGGATAGCCGCGGTTATTCATTGGTCATGAATTTTGGAAATATTATAACATTTTGATGGACAGCTTAGAGAATAGACTATAATCCATCGCGTGTGGAGCATAATTGTGGTTCCGCCTGTATCGCATGTAGTTAACGTTATCGCTGGTCCGATATCGCTCGACAGATATTTTACCCTTGTACGTGCTGAGGTTAAAGCGAACCGGTATAAACCTCTTCGAGATATTAGCTGTGTAATTGCATCGATTCACTGGTGACTATTCATGATCGACGCGAAAGGGATCGGAGAATTTTTCAAACGTTTAATATCTGGATCTTATGTTATCTCGCAACCTGGCGAGATTCCTCCCGAGGAATCCAGGATTCATACTTCGTTTTGTTCTTTCCGATGTCGGAGTGAAATTCCAGCAGGGTCCAGGAATTCGCCCGGCATGAAGGGACGCCCGATATTCGGACGTCTTTTCGCAGTTTCTGGAGGTGGAAAAATTGAGCTTATTCGCGCAATCACCTGCACCCGTAACCTTTTCTGGGGATAACTCGACTTATCTGCGAACCGGTGAACCGGAGAACATGGTTCAGGCCGTACTGTACATTCTACTATCTTTGCCACACTTTCATGCAAGAATCGGGATTCTTCGCGTGAGATGAGAGTCTAAACCGAGGACGGGGACGCGACGTCGAGCAACGACCACATTTACCACGGACTAGTCGTCCTCCTGGAAACACGGTATTCCTGTACCCTCGTGCAGGAGGTACGTGTATTACTGCTCCCTTCCCGCGCGTGTAGGTGTAGGATACACGCGATATACGTTGGTACGTCTCGGTGTGACCATGTTTATACGGTTCACGGTATACCAGTACAGTTATCCGGAAACCACTACTTATGACTAGACACGATCTCGCCTTTTCCTTTTGTTTTCACCAGATAACTTTTATGATTCGCTGTGGCGAGGATTTCGATTTGGGTTATCGATACCTCGATGTATGATAACGACAGAGACTAAAGATCTCAACCTCTGTAGAATAGACAAGCCTGCGGGTGAGATATAAGGATGAAAAAGTTTTTCTCCTTACTTTGGAATTTATAAAAATCGATCACGTTTACTTTTTATATACCATAAAATGTCGCCTTTTCGTATCTTGACTGTAAAATTGTATGACGGATTGTGTCGTAGAAGCTAATATTATACGTAATAACATTTGTGAATCAACAAATTTGATCAAACAAAAAAATGTATACGTCCAAAGTTCTCGGTAACTATGAATGTAACTCAGGAAATTATCCAGTTCATGTCTCTCGCAATTAGAATACAAGTACGAAATCAGTTCTGGGATAAGCGATCGATGTCATATATATTTTAGTACTCTACTCTGACCTCCAATCAGTCATCATACGATATCGCGAACAAGACAACCTCGCGAAAGCATCGTAATTCTCATACACAAAAGTGAAATGCTAAATTTGCTGACGTGGGAAATGAGTTACAATCTCAAAGCAAGGTAAATACCAGAGCGGAATGGTTATTGCGCATGGCATGCAATGAGTGAATGCACGAAACTTGTGCTAGGTACACAGTGGGATTTAACAATCGCTAAAATCTCCCGGGGGTGAACAACCATAATAATGTTCACATCTGCCCGAGACCACCGCGGACGCTAATGCGATTTTGCAATTGAAACAATACAGCGATGGTGTGACGAATCTCAGAGAATAAACGGTGGTCAAATATCAGCATCAGCCGGGAATTTCGGGAATCTCTACTCGATTTATTGAAATTCCTTTATGGCGGTGCAGCGTGTGGCGGCTCGTCCGTATAAACGCGACGATTTCTTCTCTACGGTGTATCTCGCGTTCTCGAATCGATCGGCGTTTGACCCGTTCGCGTTATCGTGATATTGTGATTCCTAAGCAACAAGGGTCGAAGAGGAAAGGAGCCTGGACCCGGCGGATCAACTTGAGACGATCTGATCTCCCGAAAGTCATTCAATCCAATATCACGTTGGCCAATTCTCAGCCGATTGGATTCTGCAGCGAGTCTCAAACGAAGCCTTAATCATGCGACGTTACTCTCGGACAGATCGAACCCTCGATATCCAACACTTGCGGGGCGAATGAGCGCCGAGCTTCCCGGTAATGAGAAAGTCGCTGTTATAATTGCGGCAATTCGACCGTTTGGTTAAACCGAAAAGGACGTTCAGCTGAAAGATACGTTCAGTTGAGTGAAAAGACCGGCGGCCCGCCTCGTCTCAGGCATCGGCTTTTGACGAGGGAAGATCACACGAAAGTGAACCCTTGTAAAACAAAGGAATAAGGAGCTGGTAAAAGGCAAGCGAAAAGCAGGCCCGAATTTCTTAAGATACGAGATATATACGAGTTCAGAACGTTTCTGGATCACAGAAATCCGCCCGGCGTGACGTCTATATCTCATTCGAAAAATCGGCAACGCGTTTATCACGGTGTTTTAGCTGCTCCGACCACTTTTAATAAGAAAAGTTTTGAGGTAATTATAAAAATCGAAAAACTTATCTCATTTCCATGAAACTCGCGGTTAATTGAAAGGATCCGATGGCGTTTAAACAAACCTCTGTTTTAGTTCGGAGTGATAAATCTTTCGTCTTAGAAGAAACGAAAAAATGCCTCTTTTTCGCCAGATACTATAAACGGACGAAAAACTACCGATCTTCGCTACGGATTGAATCAAAGTCCTACAAGTTTCAGGGGGGCTCCTCAAAGAAACTTGACAAGATTTTGCCAAAGTTTCCCTCATTCTGATCGTCAATTCAACAACGACGAACCCAAATTCAAGGGACACCGTGTACGATGCGCGAAATTCGTCGTTTATCAGGAACAACGTTGACAGCGCTTGCGCCATGAACGTCGAGGCGCCCGCGCCAGGCACATAACACGCCGGTAGTCTAACCCCCGCCTGACGTTGGGCACCCCCGCAAACCCCGCAACTCTCGAGGTAGCATAATCTCACGGCGTGATACGCGCGGTTCAGTTGTTCGGGACCGGTCGCGACGACAGGGTGTTGAGATACCTGATAACACCCGGACAGGTTGCGATAACGATACCTCTATCCGTATTTCCACAGTCAGACCTATCGAATAATAATTCCATCGTCGTCTTGTGTCTTGTTTGGTGTTTTCACTCCGAGGTGTGGTGTTGGAAAGTAGTGAGCATAATTACGACGGTACTTCCAGTTCGATAAATAAATTACATTGTTCAATTTTTCCCGAAATCTACCTTAGTTGTTGAAAAAAAAAAAATACTTCAAGTAGCTCAAAGCGATTTGTGCTCCGTAATTCACGCAGAGGAACATGATGCAGCTTCGAACGCCAAGGTCCGTCTGAAGCAAAAGGTATGTAAACGCACGTGATATCGACGAATTGGGAAAGAGGGGGGAGATTTTTGTGTATAGTGTCTCGCTAATTCTAAAATTCTAAAAATTTGAACCCTGTGTTTTAGTGAAACCTTTCCCAAAAGAGCTTTCGCTGGTTGTTTTTTCCTCGTGTACTTTTTCCTCCGACCCTCTCGTCAAAGGTAAAATATAACTGCGCTCAGCGGTTCGTTGTACGAATAATAGGCGTAATAGGTGCCTGGGACCTTTGCTGGTTCCGGGAGCTTTCGACCCGCGGCTTGGTGATGCACCGTTGAACAAAGGACGCCGGTAATACTCCCCAATTATTCATTTTGACGTAGGAACATTTTTCGACACCGTTTTTTTCACTTTACAGTCTCCACTACTTTCGACTACCTTCGGTGTATGAAATTCCAGCTAATCCTAAAGCACGATGATTCTTATTCTCAGTAATATTGATCAAGATAATTTCCCAATTACGCCCACATCTTTCATTTTGTCGCATCCAGCGGGAAAGAAAAAGGATTAAAAGAAAGTTTTACGTCGGTGAAAGGGAGCCCCTTTTCAGTGCTGGTAATTATATCATATTAAAAATACGAAATGAAAGAAGCTGCCGGAGATAAAGTAAAACATTCGGATGGTTTACCGGAGATTACGAGATCTTCTATACTGCCTGAATACCCTACACAAAATCCACTCGACTTGGTAATTATGGATTGCGGCCCGCATGCGTAAATTGTCGTTTCGGTCAATCACCGAACGAACCGAACCCCCAGACAGATCTGAATCATTAACGGCTAATGGCCGTGGCCGCAGGTATTGACGGATCTAGATTTTGTCCGTCTGTCTCGTGTCGCGTTTTAAAATTCAAAGGGAATCAGTCTTACTTTTGTCAGCCTCTTTCGTCGCGCGTTAACGACGGTCAACGTGCTCGTTGGAAGGAGAAGAGACTTGATTTAATATTAATCGATTCTCGACTCGACTCACTTGAATATGCCGGGGGATTCTGGTAACCCGGAGTCTGATATTTCCGAAAGAGAGGATCCCGTTTTCCATGCATTAAGTCAACCCTGGGCTAGGCTAGGCTCGTAAAATTTGTTATTTAAAACGACTCCTTCAAGTTGGTGCAGTACTTCACTCCTTCTACTGTCTAACTCAATCTACCGGGAGACGCCGAGGCGTTGGAGCTTACATCTTGCTAGACAAACTTCAAGGAGAAAAAGAACAAAAAATTAAAGAAGATTCAAAAATAAGGAAAATAGATAATTCTACGAGTTGTGAGTCGCCTTTCCCAATCATAGAAGACGAAACACGTTCGATCACGATGAGAACTCGATATTATTGGAATGTAAAATAATATTCTGAGAGGTAATTTCATGTACTCGACAGACATATTACCGAGAGAAAACGTAAAATTTTATTTTATATAATCGTTAGCAAACTTTTGCCATGTGATACTTCATAGATTTTCATATACCGAATTGGGTTTGAAGAGCGTACCTACCCATTGCTTTCCGGTTCAATTATTGATCGTTTGCAATTACTGGAATTACTGCTGAAATCGAGGGAATGAGTTTTACGCGAAGCGGAAAATATACAGAAAATTGAAAATTACGGGAACCTTGAACGATGTCTCGTCAGACGCAAGATCTAATAAATTTCTAACGAAATTCACCTCAGAAAGGTCTTGATTTGTTTGCCATTGTTAATTCTACCTCAGCATCCGAACCCGAGTGATTCATAGCGACGCCCTCACGAGAATCACTGAAGGGAGACTCTCGAACCAAACTCCTCCCTGGCTTGTGTACTTTGTCGATTTGTGGTGAACCGGTAAATTGCTACATTATCCCTTCGGTGTGGGGCCAGCCTTAGGGTTCTCGGCAAAACCGACTCTTTGTCGAACGATGAGCAATCAAGGTGCTCACGAAACCGGTCTCGTTGTCCCCGAATGACCAACAATCGTTCAAATAAAAAAAAAGAAAGAGAAATACAAAACTGTTCCGGAGGGATAGAATTTTTTTTTTCCGGACCACGGATTGATTCCGTCCGAAATAGACGTCGAGGAGTCGAGCCTAATCACTTGCGAAAAGGTTTCTAAACATCCACTTACGAGGTAATGTAGTTCGCGCGTCAAAACGGAAATCCCGTTGGACGGACTATTTTCGGTTGATCGATTAGCGCATCGGACGAAAACACGTTTCTCGTGTACGTGATCAATCTCTTTTTCGCCCATAGATTTTCATCGCGACAATTCGTTGATCCTTATCGCAGCTGAATCCTGATCGAGTTAATGACTTACACGCGGTAAAACGACGGGATATTTATACCTAATTGGTAATTTCAAAGGCATCACGACTTCCATCAATCAAGACTAACTCACGTTATGATATGATATGATATGATATGGTTTATTTTATGCCGTGGCCTATGCTAGGCCTTAGGGCAACAGAAAATTACATTATTGCATTACACACGTGAACATATACATAGATAGCGAAAAAATTATGCATAGATTTGCAAGAGGTAAGTGAAGAGCACATATACGGAAGATGAATAAATGGAATAGAGTAGCAAGAAGTGAGTACATTAAGCTGACAATTTGTAAAGAAATATGAAAGTGGTCAAGTTCTAAGCAACAAATCGTTGGTCGGTTATCGGTAAGCGAAGAGCCAGCAAAATAAAGATAAATAATATGAAATAACATGAAATGAAAACAATTAGCGAAGGAATTTGGAAAAGAAAATGCGCCGTTGGTTAGGTTCCAAGCAGCAACTCGATGATCAGCGACACAACTCAGATTGATCTTAGAATGTAGAAGTCAGGGCAGCACCACGCAGAGTTCCAGGGGATCCGCTGGATCACGTGCTTTCGACAAGTTGCTGCAGGTCGGCCTCAAAACGCAGAACAATAATGCGTTCCGTAGATGAGTCGCGTTTGACATTGACACGTTGTGTTCTTATGGGCTCAAGACCATATCAGATTCACCCTTGCCAAAGGTCTGAAATAATATCTTTGACGGCTTTGCCTCCCCTACCCCGATCTTACCGATTAAACGCGAACTCGTAGATCAGATGCGAAAGTTAGTGTAAGCATGAACCTCTGAAACAATTAACTATTTTTACACGTATTGCGTTATAGTTGAGCGTGCGAATGTATAAACAAGCATAGCAAGGTCACATGGGTGCGCGCGAATGGGAGCATGATAACGGAGTGCGTGCTCTCGCATCCATTATAACGACCAGGTTCAACGACAAAACCAAATCCATACAGGGTAGGTACTGGTACCGACTCCAATGATATTTAATACCTCTGCCTGTGCGGTTTTCACCGAATCTGTATGATTCAGAGCAATTATATCACGTTACGGTACATGTATACCCACTATTTTTCGAAAACGAAAACTGATTCTGATACCAGTGATCGCGTTGATGTTACAGTCCTGAGTATTTCGCCGGCATTACACCTGTCGTTAATTATGGGTACGTCAATCCCAGTCTTCGGAGAACTTTGATAGGCTATGACCCGAGTAGAAATTTGATAGGGCTAGCCTGATGTGCTACCAGGCCCTGATTGAGCTTTGTTCAGGCGGTCCTGAGTAAGACAAACCTGCTGTGGTCCTGAGTAGGGTCCCATCAGGTATCCCTAACAGGGGCACTCCTGATATGGCCCTGGTCAGGAGGCTTTTAGGCCACACTTACCAAGGTTTGCCTGCTGGGCCCCTGGTCAGAATGCTATCAGGCAACACTAGCCAAGGTTTGCCTGCTGGGCCCCTGATCCGGATGCTATCAGGCAACACTTGCCAAGGATTGCCTGGTGGGCCCCTGGACAGGAGCTGACAGGCATCCCTTCCCGAGGTGTGCCTGATTGGCCCATGATCAGGATGCTATCAGGCAACAATTGCCGAGGTTTGCCTGTAGGGCCCCTGATCAGGATTCTATCAGGCATCACTTACCAAGGTATGCCTGTTGGGCCCCTGGACAGGAGCTGACAGGCATCCCTTCCCGAAGTGTGCCTGATTGGCCCCTGGTCAGGATGCTATCAGGCAACACTAGCCAAGGTTTGCCTGTTGGGCCCCTGATCAGGATGCTATCAGGCATCGCTTACCAAGGTATGCCTGATTGGCCCCTGATCACGATGCTATCGGGCAACACTTGCCAAGGTTTGCCTGTTGGGCCCCTGATCAGGATGCTATCAGGCAACAATTACCGAGGTTTACCTGTTGGACCCTTGGTCAGATTGGCTTCTAGAGTACATGATACTAGGAAGTGCAGCGCGCCTGTTGCGTCCCTGTTCAGGTTGGTATCAAGCATCCCCTACTGAGGCAAGCCTGTAATATAGCCGCCAGCAAGGTTGGCGCCAGGCATCCCTTACTCAGGCATGCCTGCCACGCCCCGGATCAGGTCTTTATCAGGCTGTCTTTATTACGGGTTTCATGCCACAGTGTGAAATGTGTGATTCATTAAGAATCAACCATTATTTCGTACACTTTTAACCTGCCGGAAGCACGCAGGATAATCATTTAGATAAATATATTCGAAGCTCTTATTATTAGTAGATCAAAGTTTTCACAATATCTAATAAGTAGTTTGGCGTAGTAGGTAGGGCGTGCGATTAGTAATGCGAGCGAGCGATAGGTCCAGGATCGAAACCCGGTTAGGTCGAAACAATGCGAAGTTTTTCTGAAGTGAAATTGCGTTCTAGCGTTGGTATGCGGCCGAGTATGAGTGGTTCAGCTTACTCAACCCATAAAATTTTTATTTAATCATTATTTTTGTAGCATCGGATGATACAAACACAAATCCACAAATATGATCAGGGCTTGATCAGGGATTGATCAGGAAGCTTGATCAGGAAGCTTGATCGGGGCCTGATCAACAAACCTAATCAGGGCCTGGCTGTAAAATACTGATCAGGGCCTGGCAATCAAACCTACACTCAGCCTGATCAGGTAATTCTAGAACGTTACGTTACATTACTGATCAGGGCCTGACCAGGCAGCCTAATAAGCACCTGATCAGGTGGTAAGGTTTGCTTGATCATGCCCTGATTGTGGCCTGACCGAAATTTCTACTCGGGGAACTATCTTCCGCATTTTGTGATGATACCAAACTCTAGAGACACACTTATTCGTACAATGATCTCGAATCCATTTGTGTTGTAGCATTTATACTCTGGCTCACGTGTATGCTTGCACATATAAAGACTGAAATGTGGGATTCTTCCAAATGAATTAATTGAATTAGCTGCTTCTGTTAATTGAGGGGCGAAAATCGTTCAAAATTCTCATTAATGGGACTCTCGATTGGCATTTCGAGAGCCGAACTAAACGAGTATGCTGTATTTTTGTACGCGCCAGCGTTTAGCTATATGAAATATGATCCGTGATCTGGTATAGCGAGGGCAGAATCGGGTGGTTTAATAACGTCCGAAATACTTTTGTTTTATTATTATTGAGCTCTACCCGTCTTTGGCGGTTTTCCTAGTTTTCTTTTGCCGCAGACAATTTTCCGTCTGCGGATTCCATGACACGGAGATACAAGCCAATCAAAGGCTTCATGGAAGACGTAGATGCATCGGACTAAATGAAATGAAATGAAATGAAATTCGAGCTCGCTGCAATTGGATGTGGAAAAATGTTTCGAGTGCTAACGAACAGCGGCTGCAGGAAGCAGAGCTTTCCACCGGGGGATTGGAGCCACGGAAACCTTTTTCTCTTTGTTTTAATCCCATACGGTATCGCAATTCTGGTTGTTTCGACAGTATATATATTTTTTGGTCAAGTATTTTTCCCCGTCTATCTTGTTATACAGCTGACGCTAAATCTTTATTTTTCCAAACTCGGAGTCGCGGGGGTCGTTTTTCAATCAACATTTCACTCGGTTGAAAAACAGTTCAACCTCATAAGAATCGCAGTCTTCCTCTGTTTGTTTTTCACCAACGATTTACTCGAGACTTTTGAAACTTTTGCGAATCCTCAGGAATAATGAATATGGCTTAACGGTTGACGCAACGTTGACTCATACTACTCAAAGACATTTCTGTACCACCGCCAATCCTGGTCCACCGTTTTCCCTGTTCCACCACGTTTCTATTCATATAAAGTTGCCCGTAGACTCCTATAGGAGTCGAACACCAGCTGTGGGCGAGCCCTAGGTATACTTTATACTTATACACTAACTGCTAACAACTCTGCCAACTTTGATATATAAAACAATTGAAGTTATGTACATTAATACCAGTATACACACAATATACACAAATGTAGAATGTACGAAGCTGCGCGTATTAGCGTAAGCTAATTAATGCTTGCCAAACTTTGAATAATTATCATACCGATGAAATTGATAACTCCGAATATATCCACGAATTAAAGAATTTTTAGACAAAATTAAAGACGTTTGGCAAAAATTGAATTTAAAACGTCAATCAAACTTCATTTTCAATCCAGTAGCTTCGTGTGCGACGACGTTTCATTCAATTATCATTCAGCGACACACCGAGGCTCCTCGATAGCTCATAGTTCTGCATATCTATTCGCTGTTTATGGGAGACTATAATAGGGTGTACGATAGATAATGTAATGCGGAGATATACACCGTGGGTACCGTGTATCCGTACCTACAGTGTACATTATACATATCGCTCGACCGTGCCAGCCGATATTCTGGGGGGATTTTACGTTGCTTTTGCTCGAAATTGCTGACTTATGAACAGACTTTGCATAACGTGAATCTTCGCGATATTCTAAGAACCACCCCGTCTTCCGGTAAGGTAAAAGGCATTATTTGGTCCACGAGCACGAGCTCTGGGGGAACGAGCGCGACCGTGACTTTTCGGTTGTTATTTATTTATATTATGCTAAAAAATACGCGGGTAAGTAGTTGAATTCATATTCCTCCTCATGCTCTCAACGCACGAAAAAATTTTCTCTCAAATATCATCAAGAGCAACGCACTCGGCGTAATCATTACCCTACAGTTTGCTGAACGTACAGTTGCGAGGACATGGATAAAAATTGAACCACTTGGGGGTCAAAACAAAAAGTACACGTCAAATTGGCGATGGCAAAATTTGTAATCGAAATCTTCACGAGGACGAGATCTGTTTGAATATTGCAGATGTCTGAGTAGGTACTCGGAAAGACTCGGGTCGTGAAATATACAGCAATCCTTCAGACGTCCATCCACAAGCGGATCATATTAATCTGACTATCCGAGTTGTTGAGATTCTGATTCCAATACGAGTCGCCGGGGATGGGGAGTCATTTTGATTTCGTTTCATGCATCGCTACCGCTCGATATTCAACACGAATCGACTCTTCGTTGTTTACGGACTTCATCCTCACCCACTTAAAATTAATACGACAGAGTACTCGATACGCGTGACTGGATGGTGAACGGAGACGGTAGAAATATCACAAGACGGAGCCCATATGTGGGAGGATTTAAGGGTCGTGGGTATAAGGTATAAACGAAATCTGTTCAAATAGGGAGTCGAGCTGGAAGCAAAATCGACTGTTATATATAAGAGCGGCTGGTAACTAATGCAAGCAATAACGTCGGCTTAAGCATAACCTAATGACTGTAACTATAACTGGGATTAGCCGTTAACTTGGCAGTAAACGGTTCCCCAGAGAGACTCCACGTTGGCTGTACCCTTTTGCCCCCCCCACCCTGCACCCGTATCGGGCACATGTATTATATACGGTATAGATGTGCTTCGTACCGGTATACCCTAGATATGCATATCAGAATTACACAACCTGCATGGCTGTATATCTATACCCCATTACCCATATATTCCTACGAGGTAAGTGTGTACCGTACTCCCTTCATCTACGATGTGCACACCCCGATTCTGAGAAGATGAACGTTGCCGAGCTATGATGAACGTGGTTGACGATATTTGAAGACAATTTATTGCCTGCAATCGGGAATGTGCATCGTTCTTATACTAATTACTCGAAATGACACCGTCCCTCTGGTAGAAATTGACTCTTAAGACTGATAGTTGGCCCGGTGGCTGTGTGCTGAAGGCTGCGTGCTGGGTATCACTGACCAGCCTTCGAAGATGTAAACACCTCCGTTCCACGCGATAATGTCAGTCTGAGAGATTAGGAATGAAAAAGTTGTAGACATCGCACCGAAAGAACACGTATCAAAGTTAAGCCGTAGAAAAAAGAAAAACTCTAGTGATAGAGCGAGGGGGCGGGGTCTCAGATATGTCGTCAAACCGCGTTTCTTTGCCGCATATATACAGAGAAATTGCCAGCTCAGCAGAGTTCAGGCTCGTAGATATCTGTCGTATATATACTTTTTCATTTTACAATCTGAAGAGGATATTACGTGTGTGTGTGTGTGTTGGGAGCTTCGACCACGTGGACGATACGCAAATGCGCTCATGCACACCGTCGAAAGTACTTTAGCGCACGTATACTAGTCTCTGTTGTTACGTTCATTCCACGTATACGATTATCCAGTGTATTCGTATATTTTGCTGAAGGCTGCTGGTAAATCTGGCCTCAACGCTTTCTCTGATGGTGAATTGCACTTAGCCAAGTAATTAGGTAGCAAGGAATTGGCATAATTCACTCCCAAGAACGGACCCGGTTCATCCACAGATCCCACAACAAAGTCGTCAGCCGCTACCGACTCGCTATCCTATGCGATGCCCCTTTCCATCTCCAAACCACTTCGCCGCTACCGCCCACTCGACAGTAATATAGCCACGTTCATAGGTTATATATTATGCATGTAGGTGAGGCGACGCGCTTCGTATTCATATCTCGCCGTCTAGCTGTATGACGTCATAAACTACGTAATCCACTTCTGCCCCGGTACCCCCTTCAACCCCATGACCATTCTATACTCCTTTCTACTTACAGCATTACAGTTCTCTTCGAGAGTTATGTAATTTGGTTTTCGTTTGATTCATCGGCCATAGGCGTTGGCATAACTATGAAAATCAACTTTGACTCGGGGGCCAGTATAATTGAATGGATTTGATCGATGTTCCGTTAATCTTTCACGTCTTTGGCTCACGTATCTATATGCATTCATAGAAATTATTTTGCATAAGGTTGTAAAATGGGATCGTAGAACCGTTTTATGTTCGAATAGCCAAAGGCATTAATACGCCCTGTGTGACGTTCGTCGTTTGATGTTACGTCGTCGTGTGGGTTGAAACGTGTGCATTTTAAACCAGACTTGAGTTAAGGGCTGTTATCGACAAGCCAGCGAGTCGTGTCTCGGAGCAATTGGTTCGCATAAATTGAATCGGTTGGTGGATGAAAATAGACAAAAACTGCTGAATATTATCTCCTTTGGTATCTCCGTTCGTTCCGCTTGAAAATAAATTTCTTTGTTTCAAAAAAAATTTACTCATCATACGCGTGATGTCGTTTTCAATGATCTATGGTTGGGTAGAAGCACCGTTTTGGGTCACCCCATCATTTTTGGCCAGTTCTTAGAGGTTTATTATCTATTTCTGTTGCTTATATTCCATCAAATTATTCCATTACTAACATAAATATGGATTGAAGAAAGTCTTGGGGACAGTTTTGCAATAATTAATTAGTTCCGAACAAATTTATTCAAAGGTTGATGGGTGTTTTTACCTTTCGTACCGTTTGTGGCCACCGCTTTTTTTTTTACAGGCGATCGATATGACCACTAATGGAGCAATTGCTGGCCAAAGACGGTGCATCTAACCTACCATCGAGTTTTCTTCAAATTAAAACCCTAGTCCATAATTATATTGGGGGCAATTGCGTGGTACGAATTACCCATATACGCCACTGAATAAATTGGTCTCTCTGTCGCCCGAGTCTCGTCCACATGACGCATGTCTATATGTTATGAATTCAAATTGAAATGGTACAGTCTCTGGCCATCTGCGATGCCACAGGGTGAAGAAAATAGCAGAAATTTGCGTTGACCACAACAGCCGGTTCCGCTTAAACTACAACTCGTTCCTTTTTATCTGTAACAACCTCGGAAAGAACCCCTCGACGAGCCGTATCACCGAAGGACCCCACCGCACCAGGCTGCCCGAACGATTAAGCTCCGTAAAAGCGCAACCCCCGCAACTATAACGCGGGAAACGATCACGTGCGCGACACCCTTGCGTGTAACCGACAACTACGTCTATCGGTATGCGTACACGCGTTACCTCACTTCACACTGCGCCTGTGTGTACCCACTTATGAACACGCGAGCTCTTCCTACCTCGAGAATGTACACACTGCAGGAGAGGGGCCCGTGGAAAATACAGCCCTTGAATATGCGGCCGAGGGAAAACGCTTCGCGAGGCTTACTACACGTGTAGTATTCTCCTCTGGGGTGCTCTGCCTCCGCGCGGTACGGCGTTAAAAGTGCTGATCCCGCCGATAGGATCGCGGGTAGGTCCAGGTTGTCCTTTGTGTCTCGACATCGTATGTACGCCGATTTGAATTCCTGTCTGCGAAAGCAGGTTGGAATAAACCCCCATCGACGAATAGGTGGAGAGATGTACTTTACTGTAATGGGAAGAGGGCGAAGCATGTGATACCCTAGAAATGGTTTGCTGTATAAGCGGAAAGGGTATTACACCTACAGAAAGGTAAAGTTCGAGACCTCTGAGATTATTAGCAACGGTGGTGAAATTTTTGAGCCCTGGTATAACGATCACGCAGCCACTTAGTTACAGGTAACGGCTGGGTTTAATCTACGACGACGGGATGCGGCTCATTAGACGCGATTAGTCTGGCTGCCACCCTTCTCAATATACCTCTCACTCTACGTCTACACTTACGCGCCATCAGGATTCAAGTGCCGTAGCTATACGATCGCGGCTGGGTGGCTGACACGTCAGCAACTTTTCCCGACAATGAATGCGCTTTTAATAAATTGTTAAGCTACTTGTAGGAGGCGGGGATTTTTGCCAATTTTCACGATTTAAGACCACCCGACGCTACGTCGTATTATGCATATTATGCATCATTCGTGGTTCTCGGAGGGATTCTTATACCGCAAGGTTACACAAGTACGCATTTGCTTCGGCATATTCGAGTCAAATATTGCAATTTTCAAAGTAACTTTACAATATTCTAAGAAACAAAAAAGATGAGAAGATAACGTGATTCACCCTCGAGAACGAGGGTGAATTTTAACGATTTCGTCTCGCTTTAATGATCCCTTGGACCCCACGAATTCCAGCCACAGAGGTGCGAGGGATACAAACTACCTCGAGGCACGTCGCTTTCGCTCAGGGCCCCGGCACACACTTGATACCAATATAACAAGATATTCAATTGGGAATATCAGTTCAATTCGAACGTCTTATTGAGTACTCGGAGAAAAAACTTTGAGGAAAATGGAGGGACGACCTGATAAGCAGAGCTCGTTTATAAAACTCGATTTTTCTTAACGAGATATTCATCTCGTTGACACATTTTTAATCGAAACCTTCGCTCTCTCTGCCACGTTCGAAAATTCTAACTCATTTCAACTGGAAATGAATAGCAAAGAAAAAACACAGGAAATATCATCAATAGTAATCACTGAGTTAATCAGAGTTGGCTAATGCACCGAGAGCTGGTGAAGAAGAGTCGGAATTTGAATGACTTCAATCGTGTGAAAAAGTACGGGGGGTACATGAATAGGTACCCAGCATAGCGGAAGACGTGCGTGCGTCGCCATGGATAAAACGACGGGGTTCGAGAATATTTTGATTAATCTCCGAGGAGAAGTTTTTCCGGCGCCTTCGGGCATACTTTCCTCAGCTTCGACGCCGGGCACTGGAGTTTGAGTTTGAAAAAGCGAAGGGTACGGCGTGTGCCACGCGACATTCACGAGGCGCGTATGCGAAATGCCCATCGTTTGTTCCGTGTCGTGCCCCGTTTGTCGTTTGTCGGTTGTCGCCTGTCGCCTGTCGCTCGTTCCTCCCGTACGTGGTGAACTCGAGAGTGCATGTGCCAGACTTATTCGCTGTCGGTGGAACGCGTCGGAGCTCGGCCGGGCTTGGCTTCACGCAAAAAGGGAAAAAGGAAACTTCCTAGATATTAGGCGAGTCGGAAGTGTACGTGCACCGGTGTAATGCGGTTCTGCTCCATCCGATTGGCACTAATCGACAGCCCTCCAGTGCCACCGCACTTATTTCCACTTTCTCGACACGACTTCAATTCACCTGCGAAATCCTCACGCTCTCGAGTGTATAAATTCACGATTTCTGCATTCGGTAAAAGTTTGCTCCGGAAAATTCTGTCAGTAAATTAATCCGGCCCGTGTAACAACTTGAATTTTCCTAAGGCCGAATACCCGTTTTGCATAATTGCTTAAAAATTGTTCAGAGAAACGGATCTGAGGCGGTTGGTTTTCTCTCGTGATCCTGTTTTTACTTATTTGGGCAATTTCCAAGGATTTGTTGAACGAACGCCAGACGCGCCACAATCAGATTCCGTTTGTTTTATCGAATCTTTTTCCGTACCTACTCCCTTTATCGACTAAACGTATGATGGAAGCGTTGGCAACGCCTTGAAATTCGGTGACGTTGATCGGTACCCATGAATTTATCGTTCTTTGTAGACCAAGCTCTCAGGTTTATCGCACGAGTGGCTTTACTACTCTATAGGTACATAGCCGAGATTCAGAGGTCAGAAACAAGCGAAGATCCGAGGCGAGTAGTACGATGGTCTCCATTTTTCTATTCTACCCAACAGCAGGAAGGGTCTGTTATCTCGGAACAGATCACGAGTTAACGACCCCTTAATGAAATTTCCGTTCTGATTTTACGAGCAAAGTTCGACCAAGTAGAATGGAAAAGATTTCGCCTCCACTTCCCTTTACCACCACCCATGCGAACCAACACGATTGGCAAAAGCCAAGTGGAACTATCAGAGTCGATAGTGGAAATCCTCGAAATCTTCATCATTCCATGATTGATTGGACCCAATAATCGACTTCGATCAGCTCTGGTTCTGTCGGAGGTGCGGATGGAGCCAGAGGCTAATTGAAAGCCTTTATCAGAATTTCGGATGGGTTCGAGACAATTCTCGCGAGAAAGGCTCGTTAATCGTGCGGCACAAGATGCCCGTGGCGTTCGGGGTCGGAGAGTCAAACTCTAGGACACGTCCTGACCTACAGGCGGTGACCAATCTTTTATTAAATCTCACCCCGTACCGGCGCGGCCCTTGCCAGTAGCAGTCGGGACGACGGTCCGTTGGTCTTTCGTTTTCTACCCTTGCTCAAGCAACCTACTCCATTAAACCGAATTCTGGCTCCCCGAGGGCTGGTTCCTATTCCCTTTATTGATGAACGCTTAACGACGCTCTCGCACGTCAGTCGCCGATGGCCACTGCCCTGGAGATGCATTTGTCAATGACCGTTAACTTGAGTTCACAACTTATTTAAGCGCGATGAATTGATACCGCGAGTGTCGGGTCTGAGGTCTTTGCGCTAATAAACGGGACGTAAACGCGTTTAAAGAACCGAGAATCGAGCGTAGAACTTGATTGTCGAAATTAACACGTCTTCGGGGACCAACTTCAAATTGTTATTGCCAGAGCTACTTTTTTTCCCCCCTCAAACTACGAGAAGATAGTATTTCTACTCCACGGTATGGGTTCGGAAAAACGTGATAATCCTGCCCGGTTTACTGTTCGGTAGCACTTTAGTCTCTCGATTTTACGACCAATCACATTTTACACTTCCTGGTGCACCATCTGAGAATCGTCGAATCTCTGGCTCTGGCCTTTTTACTTCCCTTTCCTCACCTCATTCTATTTTTTTATTCCTTTATCGGGTGCAACGTGTAGGCACATATACGCTCAATTTTATCACCCCTGCATAAAATGAACGTGATTCTTAGATTCGTCAGGAACGTTCGAAGTCTCCCATAAATCCCGCTACACTTTATCTCGAAATCATTTCTCCTCCATTGAGTAGGTATCTGATTAGGTTCATTGTTTCAGAGGAATGTCTTCGAAGTGCTTGTACATTTTCAACCCACGAGATCCAGTTTCCTCCGACTGTATCCAACCACCCAAGGGACCAACGCGAACTTCTCCAGATACGTAATAAGAAATATTCCGTCTCACTCGGAGGAAGTGGGCCGTGACTCCACGACAAAGGCCCGAAGCCTCGATATTCTGGTTAAATTTGGAAGGCCGTTGTTTTATCCGTTATTCGATGCGTCACGTAACCGGGGGGTAGCAGGAGAAAAAGGTCCTTTCTCCCTCTAAAATCGAGCCCGGCGAAACGAACCCCGACGTTGTTGTCGAACGGTTTGCTCCCGGCACTCCCGAGTACGCGGTCTACCTGACCTGCCTCCTGGGGAAGGAAATCCGAGTCTTCAATTTCTTCTGGATGAAGGGGGAAGACCGAAAAGGTGAGATGGGTCGAAAGGACGAGAGGGTCGGATTGTTTTTGGGTTCCGCGTGGCAAACAGAAATAAGACTGACCTGGGAGTATTAGGGCCTAGATTGTTGATGTTCGTCGACCCGCGGAAGCCGGAACCGATAAAATCTGACGTCGCAATTAAATTCGCAATTCTTGACCATGTGACCAATCATTCAGAGGCTTTCTTCGTCCAATTCTTATGCTGTATTTCCGGTCAGGAATTGTCAAAGATTATGAATGAATGAGTCGTTTCGATTGATTCTTAATATCGGAGAGAAGCAGTTTGTCGTTTATCAGTTTACATCGGAGACGTCTTCCAGTTTCATTAAATACCTGATCCGTGGAGAACGATCGATGGAAATGACAAAAGAGGAATTGAGAAGACCGGGTTGATCCCTTTCCGTGATGTAAAATATGAATTTCTCATGGCCTAATAATAACACCCGGACTTGAACCCACTGCTCAGGAGAACTCGATTAGATTTTTATACAGATATTTTCCAGGACTGAAACGTAAAGTTCAAGCTTTAAATTAACAGAAGTTCATGGAGGGACGAGGATACCCCATCTTTTACCGCCTACAAATGTCTTCTTCTCATTCTTCTTCTTCTTCTTCATATCTGCAGTCCCATTACCTGGTTCCTCAATCCACGTCCAAGTTATTCCTCCGATCACTCCTCAGTCCTCGTTCCAATTCATAATAATTTTCCTCCGAAAGCTCCTCCCGGACAATAAACTCCGCAATTAGTTACCCCGTAACAAAGTGTACGCACGAGGTTACTCAGAATTATAAACTCGATACCACGTCTCTCAGGCTCCTCGTAATGAACCTAAGATTAAACAAGATGAGATCAGAAGAGGGTACAGGGGGTGGGTCGTGTAGACGCACCTACGTCACCACGTCCCACGATCCACGATCCACGTCACGGCGCACGGTGCGTGGGTTAAGTGCGTCGACGAGGATCTAGGTCTAATTATGACGACGTAATGAACTATGGTTCGTCGGATGTAACTGGCGTGATATACGTACCGTAGCCACTTTGCACTAGGGTTATACCGAGGCAAGGGGGGGAATATATTAGATAAGTTCTACTCTGTGGTGTGGTGCCGTACCGACTAGCGATTACCTTCACTCAACAACCAAGGAGGACGTCAGACAAGACGAAGGAGTTTTGGTACCCTTGTCAAGGGTTTTCTTTGCGCGCTACCCTTTCCTACCACAGGAAGCACTGTATTTCAGGCATCGAGAGACTGGTCCTTGAGTCAACACGCAGGACTTTGTTCAAGACTTTATGAAGCTAATTGAATACACTCTTCTCAGATAAGTGTCGATCGATCGTTATTAGAGGAAGAAAGTCGGTTATCAGGACGCGGAAGTAACAAATGGTCGCAAATATTTCCCACCGGATTCGCTTACGAGGTAAATGAATCATATAGAAACGCCGCTGTTTCGTTTTTCCTTTGAAATCCGGCGGGGAACGCAGCGTCCATTAACCTAATATATGACGGGTCGAATTAAATTTAATCTGCATTTTCCTCGAGCGTTTCTAACGGTCCGCAGACCATTAGTGTTAGAGATAATAACACCTGCTGTATAGGCACACAGAGAAATTGCAAAGTCTGCCTAACCGAGTGGCAGTGGTTTGGCCGGGTTTCGCGGAAAACGTTGTGAAAGGCGTTTACAAAGCCCTTTGATCCCTGAAATTCGGCATGCCGGCCACGATGGTTATCTTTCATCCCACTAGGCGCGTGTGTAGTTTATAAAAATGAGTGATCATGTTCTAAAACCACTTTCTCCATTCATCTACATCGGCAGCGTGTTTTTGCACTTCATCAACGAATCCGCGTAAAGTCAAAGTAGCTTGTTTTGAGAAATTAACACCGTGCCCTTGGACTCTCACTCAAGTGTCCAACGCTAATTTTGGCTTAGAAATGGGCCGTCCTGTTGTCCATTAGCAAATGTGTTTCCCACCGAGTACGGATCTCTGCACCTTGACTGTGCTGTCGGAACCGTCAGTCTATTTACATAAGAGTACATGTTCGCATGTTGTACCTATCAGTATTTAGAACATTAATATTAATTAGAGATCCGCGGAACTCGACTTGATGGTTGAAATAAAAAAAATTATATATAATCACACTCATATCTTTCAAACATTCATCCCTCAGAGAAAATTTCAATGAATAAAAAAGTATAATCGTTTGATAACGAGTCCCTGTGGTAATAATCACCGTACACATGTATAAATATTCCGTGCTTATATCAGCAGTGCATGCAGGGATATTATGCGTCATGCTAGAACCTCGTCGCGTTCGAGTGCATATGAAAGTAGCCTATTAAAAGTGAACCGAGGCGAGGTACAGGGAGCGAAGGGGTGGTTTAAAAGTGGGGAATGTACGTCGTACCGCCGAGGCAACAGCTTCGAAGCTAAGGAGGCCGAAAGGTGGAGAAGTTCGAAGGTAGACTAGCTGGGGAGTAGGTGTGCCGGAGAGGGGTGGTTGGGTACAATTTAGAGCACTCCTGTGCGCCTTGTTAAGTCACCGTGGGGTTACGAGGAGCTGAAGCCACTTTTGAGTGTGCCAGTTAGTTTGTTTAGTGGGTTTAGTTACCCGTTGAATAAGGTTAAGGGTTTTTTAAAACTTACCAACACTGCCGCGGTCGGTATTTTCAAGTGCATTAATCTGCGGGGGGGGGGGGGGGCTAGCCCACCATGTAATGCGCTACTATTCATTTTCACCCACATCCCACAGCTCCATTTTCGGACTCTGCTTGAAGCAGCATCTTCCGTTTCATCGGGTATAGATAATTTCCTCGAGACACTACTCAACCAGGCCGCGGGAGACCGCCAGATTCTACGCCCCTGCTCGATTAAGCTTTTGCCGAAAGGTCGCGGGCGTGATAAGCCCGTCGGGTTTTCGTGCGTTTCGCATGATATATCGCTCTTGACCCTCTCTTTCTGTTTCATCGAACCTGGATTTCGTGTAAAACAAACAGAAGTGCTGCTGCAGGTTGCGTGGACTGAGTTAATCGGCACAGCGCCATCGAGCACGCTACGAATAATTGCGCCTTCTGTAATCAAGGTTTGCCCGTCGCCACACCCGCGCCGAGGAGGAGGTTCGCACGTTATCCATCCTCGGAACGCAATCTTGTTTCACATTCGGAACAGCTCTTTGAGCAATGTTTTTTTTTTGCTTTTTTTTTTCTTCTGTTTCTTATCATGTTTCAAACTTCCCGCTCAATATGTCTTTGTCAGGTGTTATTAGTACGTGACGTCACTGAGAATCTTCTTCTTCTTCTCGAGGAGTTTGGAAGGGCTGGCGAGTCCCCGAGCGAAATAGGTTACCGTAAATACGTCAGAAAGTAGACGTAACGAGAGCTCATGCGAAGACTTTCAAGGCGAAAAGCAACTACGAAAGGGTGGTTCTCAAAGGCTAAAGTAAAATGGGCCGTGATATTAACCCGGAAAGATAATATTTAACGGCCTCATACGTGAAAATGATTCTGGCATATTTGAGAAGCGGCCAACCCATCCAGCCCGGGAGTTTAATATTACAGAGTGTGTGTTAATTAGCGGTCAGCCCTTGCCAAAGTAATTACGCTCTGATTAAAAGAGTCGCTGAATAAATACGAAAGCGAAGTTTAATTATTTGCTTTGCGAAACTGGATGATGAATGTGTGAAGAAATGAAGGATCTTTGCTCCTGTGATAAAAGATGTAGAAAAACTAACTATGACTGGGTCGTTATTCAGTGATTTTAGTGCCTCATGCCTGAAAACTAATCGACCTGGGTTGAGGTTTTTAAGCATTGGTATTTAGTTTGATGTCAGCATTTTGCTCTATCTATTAATGGAAGACTCAATCCGCAAAAAAATTGCTGACATTAGGCCTGAACACGGAAGAAGGTGGAGATGAACGAAGAATAGAGTTGGCGTAATGGCGACCTCTCCCAGTTTTTTTTTCCACTTTCTTCATAACTGAACTACTTTATCTGTTGTCCCTTCCGAAACGACTTGCACCAAGCTAGATACTTACGATGCTGCTTTTGCATTAATTTTTTGAACAAATTTTCAAAAACTTATGACAATGCTCAGCATTTCACTTCATTTATTGTACGACATTGATCAGTTTTTCAAAATCCACCAATTCACAGCTCTTCTTCAGTTTTCTTGACACAATGAAAAGCTTGACGTATTCCATCTACAAACATCAACACACGTAGCGCAACATCAGCCTTTGTCGAATTGCAAATATCGTTACAGTTGTCCGAGGCAGCAGTAGTTTCGTGTCCCATCAGGAACCCTCGGCCCGTCATCGCCCGAGGTCAGTTCACGCGGAGCTTGGAATCGAGAGCTTATATATAGAGCATGCTTCAAGAGACCTTTGATTTATCGTCACGCGATGGGATACCCCATACCGGGACAAGATCGGTGACGCGCGTCCCTATAGTAATCGTTTTTACAGTAGAACGAAGCTTGTTCTTCCGGGGTTCTTGAGGCTTGAGTGAAATGTGCTGGGCCGATTTGGAGTGAAATTCGTCGGGCTAGGTGGGGCGATAATATCGAACAAATCATTTACATCCGTAGATTTGATCGGGAAGCGGGTTTCGAATTTACGTTGACATCGTGAAATCGACGTGCTATAAACTTTCTGCCGCGACTTTCCTTTTAGCTTTCGTTTCTCACGTTATTCCTTCTTCGTTCGACAGCCAACAAAAGTTTTGGACTCCTGAGGATCGGCGGTACTCAACAGCGCAACTTTATTCACCCTTGACGGTCAAGATCGTGGGATAAACTTTTGTGAGAGCGAACACATTTTCTGGCTCAAGTCGTTGCTTGACAGGTTTAAATTTTTATAACAGAAAGAGAAAATTTTTCAATCAACCGATTCCCGAGAGGTCCAAGAAATTGTAGTCAGGACAGAAAACTTTTCCATCTATAATTCTAGACTCGTAATTTCAAAGATCTGTTTCTTCTCAAGAAACGCAGCCATTCCGCCCGTCCTCCTCTAAAAAATTGCCGTCACTAGCTCAAGGGAAGTCGAATTTTACTCTGACATGAAATTACTCAGTCAGGAAGAAACTGGGGCGTCGCTCAGCTGACACAAAGTGCATCATTATCAGCACTACAGTCGGAAGTACATCGTAGTGGATTCAACCCCCGGCACAGACGGATGTTTCGTGCTTCTCTCGCACCCGCTGCGTAATGGCCGTATGCATCTCTTTCACGTATTCGTACGCAGGCTCCGAGCGTCTGCGGAAGCCATGTCTGAAGAAGAGATGATTTTATAGAGCGTGACTTCGCTCATTAAAAGCGATTAGCATAGGGTGGAGCAATCGCAGAGAGGCTGCGACCACTTTCTGCTCTACAGTCAGCCAACTCGTTCGCTATTTCTCTTTCTGTACTATGCATTTCTCCCCCGTCGCACCTCTTCCCTGTCTCGAGGTTCGACGAACGTCGGAGGGTGTTTGAAAAATCCAAAGATTTCAGCCGTGCTTTTACAATCAGTGTGCTCACCTCCCTGCCGCGTTACGCGATCGACGTTCTTTCCCCTTTTTTCATCATTTTACCGAGGAAAAGGTATCGTGAAGGTATAGAAAACTGTTATCTTTGTCACCGAAAGACAAATAAAGGAATTCACCGACTCGCGAGATATTCTCCGGGAATCTGCAACCGTAGACAATGGAGTATTTCTCCACCCCAGTATATTCGCGCACATTACTACATACGTTGAACCCGCCGCGTCTACATGCACCGTGTTTACAATATCCACCGAAATACATACCGTGGCTGCTTACGCCCAGAAACGAACATTCCGAACGATGTTATTACCAAGAAATATTCAGCACTATGGTGTGGACTGGTAATTTGAGTTACCTACCCTCCATCTTCGTGGAAATGCGTATCAGTGTACAGTGTGCAGTGTGCTACGTGAATTGATAAGCTCTCCGATTGATCAGCATTATTGTTTGGTATTTTCCATCAGAGAATATCTATGACACCGGTCAATCTGTCAATTTGATTGAGGGACGTACCCATTTGACGGATGGATTTCGAGCTAAACTCCTGCGCGCGTAATGGAAGGATTACTTGCCAATTGCAAAAAACACATCTTCTCGTACTTCTATTATTATCATTATTATTTTCATTTTCTTTGTATTCACCAGGGAGCTCTGAATGGCGACAAGAAAGAGCCAGTGGTCTCTTTAGTCGGGCTCTCTTGCGCCTTTCAACGGTAAATGAGGGAAGAGTGTTGCAGCTTCTCCTTGACGAACCTCGTATTTAGAACACCTTTGCGGTTCAACAGTTTACCCAAGCAATGGTAGGCTATGAAAGAACCGGGTAAAGTTTGTTAGCTGTAATTGCCAACCGTCAAAGTTTAATGAAAGGAGATCAGAAGATTGGTCGCAATTGAAAAAAACAAAAGAGCTATTAATAACAAAGATCCCGTAATTAGTACGCTTTTACATCTTTGGCTGGTTCAACCCATTTTATATTCCAACTAGTTGGATTTTGATATGGATATTCGAAGTTTGACTTCCATGTAGTTCGCGCGATTTTCTCTCTCACATAGTTTTGAAGCTTAACGATTTATTGTAAGCCTCTGTCAAGCGAGAAATGGCGAAAAGAATGTTTTCAAACAAGAAACGCGGTAACAGCTGTGAAATGCTCAAGTCTTGCCTCGGCTCGTTGCTGCTGCAATGAGCTAATTCCACTTCTCACAAGTTGGGAAAATTAAAACAAGTGCCCACCCACCACTTCTTCTTCGAAGAAAAATTCTGGAGCTACGTTTATTTGATGAAAAAAAAAAGATCGATAAGCTCGAAGCTCCGCGTTTCATTGTTACAGTACGATGGTCGTCCTTTACAAAACTCACCCCTTACCCCGACAATCTTTCTCGAATTATTAACAAAGGATGAAGCCCCGATCAACCACGCAGCGGAGCAGAATTCAAGTTATAATAATCGAGACTAAATTCGTGGTACGAAAATGGTTCGCTGACCCATACGGAATGAAATAGCCGCGATGTTACTTTGAGTGGGAGACTGGCTGGCCGACAGCCACAGAGCAGTAACTCTGGTTCTAATTAAGCCCAGCTAACCTGCGAGTTAGGATTATTACTCAGGGTCTGTACACCAGAAGAAAACCTGCGTCTATCTGTCGTTCCCTCTGTCTGTCCGTCGCCTGGCTTTGAGCCAAGGAAGCCCCCTTCCTATACTTCGGCTAAACCCAGCCCAACGTTGTCCAGTTTTGTGCGGGACCCACTGTCCTAACATTCCGGTTCACACGGACTTATCTTTCGTCATCCTCTCCAGATAGATGGACGAAACATTCGAATCGTCGAAACCTGAATTTCGATGCAAGGATTTCCAGATGTTTAAGCGAATTTATCGCGTGGCATCTGGTGAAAGGACACGATTTTTGGTAGAACATTTGATGCCATGGGTCAAAGGTTGAGCACACTCACGTTTGATAGGTCACTTGAGTTTGGTTCATTGAGCATGGCCACGTCAATAGCTACACTCTGACAAGCATCGCGTCGTTGAATATGATCGAGATAAGTAAAGTTCAGTGTGGGATATGTTCGGAGTATGGATATCGAAGCGGGGTTCGGTTGGTTACTTTCTATCGAGATCGAAATAACAATAATGGAGTATCTCGTCTGTTCTCTATGTATCCAAGAAAAAGATATAGAAGAATCAGGGGAAAAATTCGAGCCAGAAATTGTTCATATCTTCAATGAATTACAGATTTCTCACGTATATCAATTAAGTAACAGAGTCATAACATTTCACGGGGTTAGTGTGTGAAGTGGCTGGGTGATACGTCTTTCTCGTCACGTAGTGCTCCGTGGCATTATGATAATGTCGAGGATAAGGAGGACTCTAGAAGGAGGAAACGTGGACATTCGGCGAAGCGTTGTGACGAATGGCAACCTGCAATCGTCGAGTCTGCGATGACCTCTTCGGCTTCCTAAATTCCGCTAAATTTCCACGCTGGTAATGTTGTCCCTTACAAAAACATCGAGCCGCGCTTCACAAGAGTAAAGAAAATTAAAATGGATTTTTATTGAACGAAACGATACTGCTTGCACTTTTCGAAACCAAGATCTCTGTTGATACACGAACAGAAAGCGCAAGGTGGGCTTGGAGTCGTGATGCGACTCTCTAGGATCAAATCTCAGGTCTTCCATGTTTACTTTCTTGGCAGAGCACCTGAAAGCTCGGCATGAGGGTGTACGTGGTTGATACCACGGCCACACCTAGCCAAAGATCCAATAAAACTCTACTTCCGATTGAATTGTGGTCCTTTGTGTATTATGCTAGAAAGGATTGCGTCTGGCCACATTTTCCAGGGTTTATACTCCGCCGTAGTAGGTATTTTTGTTTGTCTGCAAACGCCACGTGGCATCCAGTGATCTGTCCCTTTTTGTTTGACCCTAACGGAATAAACCGTGGTTAAAAACTTAATGAAAAGTCAATACCCCATCGACGGGGTAAAGTTTCATTGGCCCTTGGGATCTTCGGGGCCCCGGAAGGCACCGGGCACGATTTCTAACTCCTACAAATCCCTCGGTGTCCTTATCGAGCGGTGTTCTCTCGCTGCGCCCTCTCCCACCCCGTTTCCCTCTCTATCCGTCTCTTCATCCTCTGATTCTTCCTCTTCCTCTTCCACTTCCTCTTCCTCTTCCTCTTCCTCTTCCTCTTCCACTCTCATACTGCGGTCTCCCGAAGGACGGGATTGAGCCAAGTGACGTTAGTGTTTCCGTACGAGCTAGCCGAGTTCGTCGATATCCGTAAGGATGTCGTTGACCCGGTTGTCTCCCACGTCTTGCCCCGAGGTGGATCTGACATCCGACCGTTTTTGAACGACATGGAATTCTCCTGACCCTCGTGACGCAGAGTTCAACTACGAACTTCAACTTCCAATTGATTGATGAATAGCGCATCGTCTAATCAAAACGAGGTCCTTAGTTAGGTCGCGTCGCTGAGTAACGTACCTGCACCGTCGCTAATCGATAGTCAAAGTCGAATTTAGCATGAATGAGTGTCACGTGACTCCGGGGAGCCCCGTCTCGAGAGAGCTTGCACAGAATTGCGAGGCGGTATAAGATTCTTCCATTGTTATTCCTTGGGAGGGAAAACTCTCCTAGGCATGACAGACTGTTGATAACGAATCCTCGAGATTTCTTGGATTTTAACGGTCTCGGGTCTGACTATATGAAATAAAAGCAAAACTCATTCGGGGTTCGTTCGAAGCGATCGTGACTCCGACGATAGCGTGCTCCTTGGTGCACATAAATATCTAGCTAATTGTTCCCCGTTGAATAAATCCCATCGCGGAAATGTTGGACTGGAGCTGGAAGGTATATATGCTATGCATGCAACGACCTCTTGGTACAGCCCATAGCACCGCGTCTAGGCGTTCGGTTGAGGCTATGGTATTATTACCGGTTATTATCATTATTATTATTTTAATTTTTTTTTCTTCAAAATGGCGAAACAATTACCCGTATTTCCGTAACCAATTAGGAGATAAATATTTTAAAACAAGGGCTTTATCGTAGCCAGTATTTTACGAAGCGGATCGAGTGAAACAGAAAGAACCGTTCACGAGGTTGACTGAGCCGGAGAGGTCGGTGGGTGTAGCTCGCTGCACTGTCCTGCTAATTAGCTTATCTCGAAACTTATTCAACTACGGAAACTGCGATAAATGCTCTGGGCTCCGCGTTGCGTCGGTATCGGAGTTTAGCCAGGGGGGTGTTGGCGAGAGCGTGAGTGGCGAGGAGTGGAGAGTATAGAGAGGCGAACACAGGAGAACTGTGCCCAATTAGCATAAATATCATTCTAACACGTGAGTAATTAAATCGCGGTCCTTTACACGGCTCATATCCAAAGCCTGAGTCACGAAACTGCTTCTATCCTCGTTTTATACAGCACGAACGAACCACTTTGTGGACCGTCTCACTGAAACGCCCTGTTTGTCAAAAAATTTGCGAATTTTTAGCTGTCCTTTACCCTACGTGAAACTTCTTTATTCACCCAAAGAGTTCAACGCTACAGCCTCGACTATGGCCTTAAGTAAATTTTGATGAAACTTTGAAATATAAGGTACCCACTTTGCCTTAATGCGATGCTACAGGACTACCTTACCACCTCGCAGAGCGTTTTAGAGGTCGTGTATTAATCCACCCACGCCGAGGACCTTCCTTCCCTATTTCTTAATTCTCAGTCCTTTTTTTTCGCAACATTCTGCGACATCACTCGCACAGCTTGAAACAATTAAGTCAATTACTCGATTGTACAGAAAAATATCCTGGGATGAAACCATAAGGTGAGCAGCGTTTTGAAAATTGTATGCAAAAATGTTTCACCCGGTTAAACGCACGTTGAGTTGACATGTCTAGGACTACATCCTTGTTTACGTATCGTTTACCACGCGCTGGTTTCTATCTTCCGGTCGTGGGCCGCCGCGTCCTGTGTTTAGTAGAAGAATCGCGGTAGAGGGTTAAAATCTAGGTCTCTCACGTCCCGTACTATCGCTTGGCGAGGCTGCTTCAACAGCTTACAAAAGCTATTGTACCTTGACTTTAAGATTTCACGCTACCTCACCGTCCATTCTTTCTACGTCCCACATCGCGTTATGAATAGGACCCTTTGTGTAAAGTTTGAAGGATCAATCTGTGCACCGTTTAGTTTCGTTTCGTTGACAAAAACGGGGTATAGGGTATAGAATAGACTTTGAAATACTAAAATTTTGATCTCCTGAATATCGATGCAGATACCAGCTACCATCGGTGGATCAGGATTCTGTCAGATTTTTTATTTCTCCAATGTCGCGAACACGCCGTTGACATTCAATTCGAGTTTCCGCTCAACACGATTGTAAATTCAATTTAATGAGTTTTACTTTCCGTACACGTCAGAGCCATCAGTTTCAATGTGGCATAATTTCATTTCGAGCAGGATAATGCAAACAGATTCCTTTGAGCAATAAGATTCGTTGGTTCCGCGCGGTATTTGTGAAACATGATTTAAACCAGTGACTCATACGTGTCTGAGAAGGGTGGATGTACTATCGGGTAACCGGAAGTTGATACCTCCGGAGTTGAATTCTATATCACGGGTCGTTATACTTCAACTCGGATAACGTATCGACTTTTGCCAAAGTTTTCCACATTTATTAAAATACGGGGTGTATTATCGCTCGGCATCCCGGTATCCGCGAAATTAATTTGCTTTATTAAATACACAGAACCTCAAACTTCATTTGCCATAGAGCTTGTGACCTGGATCCAGATCACACTGCGAGAACATCGCCGGACCCAAAGTTGTAACTGCATGTGCAGCTGTACAGCTGTGTAACCTTGTTCCATTATCTCTCTCTCTCTCTCTCTCTCTCTCTTTGTCGAAAAGCAAGGCACAGTATATGCGTTGCGAAGCGAGAACTAGTCCGTGTGTTTAAAACGGCAAACGAAGTTTCAGCTTCTGCAACGTTTTCGAAACGATTTCGTGTCGACGATCCGGCGCCGAAATGTTGAGCTGTAGTAACGCACGGAACTTATTCCGAATTTGGATATTTTCCATTCAGTTTCACAGTGAATCGTTTTCTTCGACTATTACATTCCGAGTCACCTAAGCATGAAACGTTTATTCGGACCGCGGGCAAGCGCTTGTTGGATCAAATCGGATGGCCGAAATGTTCTCTTCTTACTGCCACGTAGTTTACGTCATGTTTCTCGGTGAGTTATACTCGAAGTCGCATGTGTTCTCGTTCCATAATCCTCCGCTTCGATTACGGCGAGTACCATGCTGTGCGATAATCGCGTTCACGTTACGTAATGCGTGACATTATTCAACCTGAGGAAGGAGGAAAGAAAGTGGAAATACGATTCTTATTCCATTAGCCAGATGACTGAGTTCTCCCGGTCCCACAAAAGTATCGACCGTTTTTAACATCGTCGTAAATTCCATCATGCATGCACGCGCTGAACGACGTGCATGCATTGTACAACGTGGTCGTTCGTCGGCGACGAGATTTTACTGAATATATACGGACGATAAACCATCAATTCAGTTCTTCTAATACTGATCGGGGTAATGCTCTGGCGGAGATTTTCCTGCTTGCAGTTTCAAACAGCACCCGGTACACCGCGTGTTGCTATTAGCTGAGCGAAAGGCGATCGATTCGCCATCTGTCTCGCTCACACAGTGCAACATTATTCGCGCTCTCCTACTGCTGAAACGGCTTTGACTGAACCCCTCAAACCACTTCAACCCCTTCTGGCCTTACCCTTGCTGGAGCTAAGCTAGTATTTACCGAGTGTTTAGATGCTGGTGCTGCTTCGAATGTTGGTACCACTGGCACACACGGTCCCGTAGAAATGTCTTAGAGCTGATGCATTTCCAATATTCCTGCTGACTGAACGAACCTAGGGCGCCAAACCTTTTCCTTTACCCCAAAGAGAGAGAGAGAGAGAGAGAAAGAGAGCTGAGGACTCAAGTCTGGTCCGTACTCTATGTTCGGCACGCTACCTTGTCGGTGGAGGTACCTACTGTATACTTACTACTCGAACGTGGCCGCATCTCTTGAGCTTTTCGTTTTGCACTTTTACCGCCAGAAGTATAAAAAGAGGGAGAAGAAGAAGAAGCAGACGAAGAAGTACAGAAAAACGGGCAAATGGGCTCAGGCAGATGGTAGACAGTCTTGAAAGACGTGGGGTTATTCTGGATTGAAGAGCTATTTTACAAACTTTCTTTACAATTAGCGCAGAAAACTCGATTTTTCAACATTCTTTTTCCTCCTATTCGACTTGAGAAACTGTGGTAGTTAATAGTTCCACGATTTCATACTCTTTTACAACCTCCGGGTGAATTTCTATTGCTGCAATCGACCATGATTTCAAGTGCGAAGAATAAAACGATTCGCCAAAGATGGAGGAGTTTGAGTTATAAAAATTTCATGGAAATCGTAGTAAGTGCTCGAGCTACGCTCGCCGAAGATTGTTATGATTAGTGGACTTCATTATTTCGAAAAGATTTCACCGGCTTGTCCTCAAACATGTCTTTACAGGAGACCATGGAAATACGTGCTTCAAAAATACATCCAGGCATGCAAATATCGCTAAGGTGTGAATATTTCCGACTTTCAGCACCACCCTTGCGTACGTCTCGGTGAAAAGAGCCGCTCGGCACGTTCGTTCGTCGGAAAAGGCAGTTTTTTTCACGACATATCCTATAAAGTTAACTGCTAAAGACATTTAGACATCGCAATGTCACCGATAGCCCAAGGGAGACTGACTTTCAGTGCCTGGTACACCTCTGAGTATAAAACCCCCTGAAATTCCACTTACTTTTTTTTCAGGTGTTTTATTTCCGTCACCCACTTTCAACATGCTGGTGACACTTTGAATTGACAATTTGCTTACGATCTGCGTCTCTGCGCACCTTTGAGTGCCTTTGAGAGAATGAAATATTGAATTTTTATAAGTTTGGGTATAAAAGTGAAGAGTAGGAAAACTGCAGCAGATGTTGTGGGGGGAAATATATATATGTATAGAAAAAAGAACTAAAATTCCAATATGGGTCGCAAAGCGTTCCAGGAATATCACAGAGTTGTTCAAATACCAAAGAATACCCTCGCGAAGTTTAAGAAATAGCAAATGCCGAATCTCGTGCTATTTGCCTTGCCAAATTCAGCAACCCAAGACTTCTCCATCCCCCACCGTTTCCTCGTGAACTTGGTCAAGCGCGAAACCAGAGTAAGTGGTCTAATTAAGATCCTCAATATCAATTAAACAACCGGTACGCACCGATTAATCGTCGTTTGCCAGACGCTGGTGGAGGCACGTATCTTTAATTAAGAGAAATCTCTCGTTAGTAAGTATCGAAGAATCTTTACATAATTGCCAACTAGCTGGTGAATGGCTGTCGATGCACGCTAACTGAATCGGTCCTCAAGCTGTGAGCAGTCAGTGCAGCGCGTTAAATTTCGTATCTGCGAAACGGCGACATATCCATAATAGTGGGAAAACAGATCTGAAAGGAGCACACTTGGCTTCGAGCATCCGATTCCTCTGAAGACCTTTCATACGCCACCGTAGCGGTGAAGAATGCTTTTGCTCTACACCTTCTTCTACCCAAGGCGCGCATGCGATGCATCTGAGCGTCTCACAATCCCATAATACAGATATCTCGACTTGAAACGTAACGAGATACATCCAATTAGCGATTGATACGACATACTTGCAGTACATAGTACATAGTTGTTGAGGTAACTACTGCCACTAACTACTCTCGGCGAATAATGGATAACGTCGGGCCGATCTAACATAAGGCCAAGTACGTACGTACCTCTCGACTTGACGAGTCGTTAGTGCTGTCATCTCAATGATCGGGGGAAAGTCACGTTGAGCATTGACCTCGGAGCTGACAAGCCAATTACGGTTCCATAGCCTGGAAGAGAGTAAGGTATCGAAGGAGTGCGACAGAATGAAGCCTGGTGTGGATCAGTGGATTGGGGTGAACGCCAACTCGCGGTGTGTTTCAATTTGCTTTTCAAATCGGCAGTTACGTGTTTTGGTTCTGGTTACGTTTCGTCGATTTTACGATGTATCTACTTTAGTTGCTCAACGTGCGGATGAACGGAGGAGCCCGGGTGTGTTCACCGCACGGTTCAGAAAGAAGTAGCCAAATTTCAATTGAAACGTTGAACCCACAGGCTAGTGGTTTCGGTGGAAAAGATACTTTCTATCAAAACAACTATAGACTCCGATTGTTCGGAATGGCAAGATTTAGCGACAGAAAAGGATGTTGTTCGAAGCCTTTTTCCACCCGAAAGTTTAGAGCCGAGCCTAAGCGGGATCTGTTGCCGGGGCAAAGTGGGGTATTCGTTGATTTGGGTTCGGAACTAATTCCTCTGGGCTATTAATTAGTAGCAGCCAAAATTCAAACACAAGCGATGACCCGATGACCCTGAACTGTGCCAATACCTCTCCTCGGGTCCCTAGCTTTCTGGGGATCCCGTAACCGAAGATGAAGAGAGTCAACTTTGAATAGGATCTGTGTACACTGTGTATATACACACTCACAATTTTTCATTACGAGTGCCCGAAACATCGTAGGACCTCGTTTGCTCGGAAGGTACCTGAGCACGTCCCGGAATGTCATAATAATGTGACGAGTTTTGAAGCCTTGATAAGAAGAATGAAGCAGATGTTGAAAATCGCGCTTGCGAACTGTGCAAACCGTAATAACTGTTCGGATTTCACGTAAAGCTCCAGTGGGCCAAGCGCACACTCTAATCCGTTAAACTTGAAAGTATAGAGTCAGGGAATTGGAGAGTTTCCCGGAATTTCAGTGAAATTTATTATTTGCTCGAAGTAATTGGTTTGGTGATCTGCCATCCGCGTATAAAAAGTGCCAAACCGTCATTTAAAAGTGTCCGATATTGAATCCGAGATGATATACTCTCGGAAGTATTCCAAGAGCGGAGCAAATTGTACTTCCGTAGCCAAGAACAGACTGTATATATAAGATATTTCGTATTCATTCGAACCCAGAGAATGTGACATTTTGGTAAACTGTCCCACGAGGAAACTATGGAACAAGAGAAAATGAACGTAAAACGAAGACACATTGTGCACCGTGGGGCACTATAATACGCGCGAAATGTGTTATCACTCTGAGGAATGGTATGAAAAAGGTAAAAATTGAGGATTCTCGTAAATTCACAATGAATTTTTATGCATATCTACGTCCAATTTCAGGTAATGTACGTGGTAATATTACCCCTCCTTTCGCTCCTAATGTCACTGCCGTTGAATCACTGAATTATATGTCACTGCCGTCGTCGCCGCATGACGCGACGTATACGTTTTGCTCCACGACCATGGCTTCGTGCAAAAAGTTAACGGGCCAACCTTCCTGTTCCTGGTCGTGCAAAACATCCCAGAGTCAAACTTTTAATTTCTTAACGGTATACGCTCGCAAGAGAGTCGTCAAGAAAATATATTCTTCCGCCGAGAGTTTTCTTACGTTGACAGAAAAGAGGGAAAGAAAAAAAAAACCAAAAACGAAGAATAAGAACCGAATGAAAAACGGTAAAGAGAATAATAAAGAATAAAAATCAACTATCGGGGTAACCGTGCGGGGGGTGACTCTAATTCTAGCCGACAATTCCTTTCACCAGACTCTTGTCGACGGTATTATTACCTAAGTTGACTGCCAACCCTTAACCATTTCGAAGCTTTTTCTTCTCCCCTTCGTAGTCAATATATGTATCCCGGGTGAAAATATATAGAAAGAATGTTCGATGGGGTCGAGAGAGCTTGGACTAGGTTAGGATCTACTTCCAGTTCTTCGACGTTGTTCGCGGCGATGTACAAAACAGGCGAACAGCCAAGCCTTACCCCCGCTAAGATATATAGCCGGGAACAAAACCATTGTATCATGCAGTAGAGTAAGTGGGTCAACGGCTGGGAGGAAGGTACGGAAGTATCGGTACTACCTAAGATACTCGAGAATCTTCAGATACTTGATTTGCTTCGAAAACACATAAAATAAGTGTTTCGTGGCTGATACCTATCGGGTACATAAAGTAAAGAACGGAGCTCCTGTACCAATGAGATTAAAGATCAAGTAAACCGGAGAGCCGAAAAGTTGCTGGCCTGCATCAGGTATGCATAAGCCCCAAGCTAGTTCATCAGCGAAGCTTGTTTCCAGCCGGAGGACAAAAGGAACCCGAAGATGCACATCTTGCAAGAGGAGACGCGGTATAAGCTGAATTCATCTTCCGCGAGTCTTGTGAAACTAGATAGTGCCAAGAATTAGATTTCCATACATTTATTCGGATGATTGTTACAAGAAATTCTCCATCATGACGAGAGATGCAAACTTTTCACATCGTGATAGCTTTTCGGCGTATAAATATTTTGGAGAGTTTTTTTTTTCAAACAAAGAACGGATGCGGTATAACCGAAACAAAAAGTGACGAAAAAAATCCGATACACAACAATAACGTACACGTTCCGAAATACCGAATGAGTTTCCAGGCAGATCCAAGCGGCCGGTGATAAAAGCTTTTCAAGTACTGACCCAGTTGAAATAAAAATATTCGCACATATATTCGAGGCGTCGGAGTCGGAGAGAGGGGCACAAAACTCGTCCCAGTCGGCCCAGAAGTAGTTAGTTATGTCGCGCGGTTTGCATTTTAAAGAAGAAACTAGAGAACTACGCTGCAACAAGCCAACAACACGTACCGTTATTCCAGTCAGAAGCAACAGTTCTATCCGCCACCGTCCTATTCATATTATTTCCAACTTCCGCCGCACTCATCAGTCTAGAGATTTTTCAGGAAATCAATGAACGAAGTCCGATCTGGTCTGGAAGACGTAGTTTCTGTCGACGCGTTCCGCTCCCATAGAATCCTCTTCTTTCAGCAATTACTTTTGTTTCCGAAACGATATCGTCGACACTTCGGTGCTACTTTGGTCAACGAGTACGATAGGTATGGACACGCGAGCTTGAAGCGAAAGGAGAAAGAACAACTGCAGGTCTTTTCAATTCATTCCAGAGCAATGAGACAAAGCAATTTTTTTTTTCTCTCTTTTTGCGTTATTCTACATTCATCTATATTATTCGCACGGAACGTGGACAATATGACTACACATCCGGACGTTGATGTACAAATAAATGTACAATGTATACGCGGGAGTCTACCCTTTAATTACTGTGGTATGAGTGCATTGCTGAAGCAGAGTAGAACAATGGCAATTCCCTGCGGATACCTGCCTGGCCGACTCGTCGCCTCGATGTAGCTTCTTTACTGCGTTGTTTCCTGGTTCCAACAGCCGACAGTGAACCCCTATTACTTTTTACGGTCCTGGAAACTAATCGCAATATGATTGGTAAAAGGGTGGAGAGGTCATCCCTGCAGCAGCTACTTGCTCGCAGAGCTGCAGATAGCACGGTGTGAAATTGAAAAAAAAAATGGTCTGCTGGTCGAAGGACGGCTTGTGAAGTGAGTAAGCGGTGAGCGGAAAACTCTGTCGCAAGGTTATTACTTCGTAATCCTTTTGAAACAACGGAGAAGCGCGGGGAGCGATTCGTTCGACGAGCAAAAGCCTGGATCAGCCGTGTACCATCCGATTACTACGAGCTTGCTTCTCTGGTGTTCGGATCATTTCGATCGAATGATCGCCGTGTCTAATAATCTTCGAATTGTTGACCGAATACTGTTGACGCGGTTGAGCCAACGTCGGTGTACATTTACGTTCGTTCGTGTTGTGCTTTGCTCCCGAAAATTGAATGTCAGCGTTCCGTTTATTGCAATGTTCACTGATCATAATTCCCTGCAGTAATGCCAATTATCGCTGTCGACCGGTATTCGCGGTCTCCGAGGGGGCGTAATTAACGCCTGGCCACGATAATCAACTTAATCGAGATACTGCGGTTGAACAAACAGTAGCGTAAAATTTGAATCATTGAATTCTGAAGAAGAGAAGTAACATCGAGGTCAGCGAATGTCTAGATAATTGGCATCGAGCACAATGCCAGAGACTTTGAAATGACGTCAAAGAATTTCTGGGATAGAATTAAGGTTTGAGAATTGAGGTACACGTACCTATCTGCGATTCTCGAGTTCAAGTCCTTGGGGCACGTGGCCGCGGCGGTATAACAGCGCGTATCCATTATGCAGCGAATTTTAAGTAGAAAAATCCTTGTATAACAAGAAAATATTGTAAGAAAATTCTCTAATCCAGCCCCGCGCCGCCCTCCGGTTCGTTAAAAAACAAAGATTAAACGCCTCGTATGTTGGAGCAGAACCGCCAAGCCGGGTGGCATAACGGTGTTGGGCGGGCATTACAAGATAAACAGAGATTATCCCTTTCCCGGGCAGTTCACGCTTCTTTACTTCATTCCTCCGCCAGGCCTTCTCCTCCCTGGCCAGTAAACCCTGCTACCCTCTTTTCGACTTCCCCTGCACAAACCTCGAATCCCTCCCAGCCCTCTCGTTGTGGCAATGTAAATGGGCCAGAGCCTGATACCCGCCAGGGTAAAATTCCCCTAATGAATATCTATTGTTGAGGGGCTCGGCGTTGTCTCGTATATTGCCTTCAGTCGCTGGGTGGTCGAGGTTGAGGAGAGTATTTCCTGGAAGGTGGAAGTGATTCTTGCGAATATCCTCCCTGCTGCAGTGCGGTCTGTTCGTGTATTTTTATCAAGAGTCTGAAAATCGCTTCGGTCTGAGCAATCTTGTGAGTTTGCTCAAACAGTGGTTCGTGCTTGCTGGTCGTCCACTCTCCGGTGCTTGTTTGTACAACGACAGATTTTAGATTTTAGATTTTAGATGGACGGATTGAGTTTTACATAATCTACCGGGGTAGTGCGGGGCGAACTACTCTTCGTGTAGATATATACCATCCCATTTTCTTGCGGTATTCTGTATGATTTTATAAGGGCTGTTCCGCGAGTTTGCACGCGTGTTCGCGTCCACCTGACCCGGTTGAGGTAGGCGTGAGCGTATTCGCGAGTTATTTTTGGAGAGAATATCAGAATTTCACCGAGCGTTTTCCGAAGGTGAGTGTCTACCCTTCGTTCAATGATTTACGTCATTACTAATGCTCTATTAAAGCGGGGCATAAATTCTCGGCGTATTAAATCGCCACTATGATACCGTGCGGTCTTATATAAAAAGCCTCGTAAAATATAGCGTTGATGGCGTGCTCCTTTTTAGACGCCCTCGCCGCACCCCCAGATTCCATGATAACGCTGCAAAATTACACCTTCCAATTATCATAACGTCATCGGGTTTTAACCGCAATTTTTATCGTCATTGCATTAGAAACGATTCGATCATCAACGACCCTAGCCCCGTTATAGTGAATTGTGGACAGTGAAACTTCCCAACAGCGGACACACGATTCCCCATCTCTGAACAAGCTTTTCCCGGAAGTTTCGCTGTACCGTTTTCGAGAAAATTATGTTTTCTGATAGCATGCATCGCGATTGAAGTGTCCGTTCAAAGTCCTGGAAATATATGACCACCGATTTTGTTATACTATAATTGAAAAAAATTAGGTCGCCTAGGTTTTGGCGTCTCGGTGGCGTCTCGAAAAGCTCTTAGGACACGCGATGACAAACAGGAGCTCATGTCCTTGCGGAAACTGACTCTTTATCTTTTTTCCGACATTATAGCGTTTCAACTTTGTCTCTTCTATTTTTATCCCATCCTAGTTTATATTGGTTAAAGTTTCCTGTCGGCTCTGCGGTCCCACGCTTTGTTCTTTTCTTCTGAAGAAACGATCCGTGCGGTAAACCCTGGAATCGTTACAGAAGCGTAAAAGTGGCCAAAGAACTCAGTTAACATAACCGTGTTCGTATGGCTCTGGAATAAATCAACGGTGTAGTTGTACAGTAACCCGGCGATAAAAGCTGCGAGTCAAATGCTTTTCCCCGACTCTTTCACGCTGAATCACTCGATGGCGAAGCCGAGCCATGCACACGAGTGACTATGAACAAAGATCATGATAATCACTTTGATAGTTCACTTCGAGGTAATTATCTTGCAGGAGTTATCCAAAGTTGACTAGCGGTAAGACGCGTGACTTTCGTAGTGTTTCAATTAATCTGAGATACCGTTCGAAATGGCTTCTGACTCTTATTGGGGAACAACTCGCGAGCTCCACCCTCGACGAGACGTAACTTGGATGGCATGCGATGCCTTCCACCACCGTGCGTTTCACGGAATCGCGGTTCCATTACAGTTTGGAATTGATTTGCATGTGCGCGAGGAAGTTGGCATCTGGTTCTATCAGAGACGCCTGTCTCGCACGTCCCACGGTTCCGCGATGTGTACGGATCTGTTGGCATGTTTCGGCAATCAATTAGGATTTGAATTCGATTATCATTCCGTTAATAGAACGTCTCACCCTCGGCGTCGGGTTATCAAGACGGCAAGAAAAATTTAGGGCCACTCCGGCGCCCTATTGATTACTCTCAAGGGTCAGTCACGTCGCGGTAACGTTGCTCAATAATTCACACCACGAGTGACCGCAACGGCGTAGAAATTAACGTTAGTACTTACGTGTGTCGTCCGCCGAAGCACGTTTGTAAAGTTCCGCCGTGTGCTAAGGGACAACAGGGTCGAGTCTAGCAGTGAGCTGGTATTTCCAATCGATGCTCCTTTCTCCGCATTCCCCTAGCCGTTCGTTGTCGGACCCATTCGTCGATCACTTCAACCGACCGATTGCCACATTTGTTGCAGCAAATTGCATTGTTTCCTTCCATCCACCGCGTGCAGCTTCCGATGAACCAACAACGCTTCGAATGACTATCCTCGACGCTACCCCCTCTCCGTTCGCCCCTTGATCTCCAAAATCGAACAACCGTACTGATTCAGCTTCACCGCTTTGTACACATTTTAATTTGTTTCCTATTTTTTCAATCACAAATTTGGAAGTACATGGTCGCTCTATTTTTGCATGGAATACTGTTGTTATAGATATGGAGGGCTGATAAGCTTTTCAAACCACTACCACTTCCGTGGATGTGAACTCTAAGTTAACTTTTTGACCCGAAGATTCAAAGTTTTGATGCTATAACTTACTCTCTTATCTGATAATGGTTTAGAAGTTTCGGTGTACTTAATTTCTTTCCCTGTGTTTGTCAGTTGAAGATATCTACTGTACAGTGGTTCTAGAATTTGGATATTTTTATCAAATTGACACCCTATTGAAATAAGAGATTGTGAACGTACTTTGTGATGAGAGTTCATATAGAAATTGTGATGAACTTTCGCCGAGTTTCGGTAACGATGAAAAATGCTTGAATTGAAAATTTGCTGGTTCGCATGGGTAATCCGTTATTGGTTTTATTTCCGCGTATGCGCAGCGGTGCCAAAGCCAAATAAATAATTGTAGCCGATGTATGATTAATCACTGGGAGGTAGGATTCGTCGGTTGTCAATAATTGAATCGCGACAGTGCTTCTGCCCTCAACGTACAAAATTGCAACGTATCACATTGCGCTGGTAAAACATTTTTCGCCCCAAGATTACAGGCTTTATTTTTAATCCCCTGAATCATTTTTTTTCCCGGTATTAACCGGTGCTTGTGGTATCGGCTTTATTGATACACTCGCGCGCTTCGACCGCTGGATTCCTTCTGCTCTGTGTACTTTTCATTGAAATGATAACGGAAAAAAACGAAAAAACAAAAAAAAATTGTGAATGAAAAAATTGTGTACCGGTATATTTCTACTGCAATAATCTACAACTTCGCCTACGGCTGCCACCGGAGGTTGCGTTTCTGCAACGCAGGATGTAATTCGAAAAGCCCGTCGTTGTGACGCAACAACCCTACGCTTCTCACACCGATACACATTTATATTTCTATATTTTCATCCACGTCCATGGGTTAGCGGTGGTTTGTAAATTGCACTGCTTTAAATGGAACGGGGTATGGTCCGGTGAGCAGAACCGGTTGTTTTGATTATTAATATTCGCGCACCGGTAGTTTTCATTTCCAATATTACAGTACCTACCGCCACGCCGGTCTCGATATTTAAACAAAACCAACAGGATGAAATAGCCCCAATAAGAACGGGTGTCTGTGTATACATGTACAAAAGCCGAAGAGACGTACTGGAAATTAAGGCCGCTGCATCCGTTTTCAACCAGCACCACGTGTCGTGGCGGGTCATGAGGTGGTTTTCTTATCGCTAGAGGATCGTTCAATTGAATGTCTGAATAGCTTGCAGACGCTTAGAAGCGATCCCCTTCATCAATTAGGTTATTATCACTCTCCGGTATGCAAGTGATATTGGCGTGACCGACCCGAGCAGACCCATCCACTCCAACCCAGTGCTATTAAGACGCGGTACGCTGCCCTCTCTGCTCTTACCCTCACCACCCTCGCCACCCTCTGCCTCTCACTCTGCCACCCCGTCCTCGGAGTGAACGTTCTGCGGATCGATTCGCTCTCTGCAGCTCTACAAGTCGACACGCCGACACGCCGAACCAACAACCTCTTCCTCTTTCCATTTCTCTTCCTCTTTTGATTCTTTGGCTGGTACTTTCCGCTTCTTTCCCTCTGGCATTTCTGTCTCTCGTGGCTGAGGAGGCACCTTGTGTTTCTACCGAGCTCTGCACTGAACCTGGCTGGTTACCTCGAGTCTGCGAACCCTCGACACAGCGTGGATCTAGCTATACCTATACTTGCTAAATGCTTGACGAGCTTACCGCCTCGGGCTACCAAGCTTTGGCCGTAGCTTTTACACAGCCGCTAGTTAGGCGCTTGCGACGATGCCGGTGACTCGGTATTGCAATGTTCGCGATAATGTAGCTCGTGGTTAAAACTATAATTCACTCCTCGCGTCTGGGATCCTTGTACGGTACGGTAGTGAGAATTAATCGATACAACGATTCTCGTACAGGCATCTTGTAAATTTGTCAGCTGGTAAAGGTCTCGATTTATTGTCGAGTAACTTGTTGTCACGTGGGACATTGAAAGGTCCTATCCCAAACCGAAACTTGGCTATGCAAGATAAAGTTAGGCCAGGTTATTACATCAGGTTAACTTGCGCAAGAGGAGGTCAGGGCTTTAGGGGTTCGCCGACAAACTCGCGTCTCTCAACCGCACGAACCACACGAAACGAACTCTCGAATCGATAACACCTGCACCCCCTCAGGAACTACGAATGATATTTTACGATGCGGCTAGTCTAGCTACCCCTAAATTGCGTCACGAGGATCGGATCCGAAAGAAGGGTGTCCGGAGGGCAGAAGGGTAGAAGGGAATTGAGTGGGCAGGAGATTAACCCTGCCGAGGCATCTGCGTACGCTGTGGTGCTTCCCTGCATCAGACTCCGACTCCGCTTCTGCTTTTATGTTATCATATTTCGTACTCTTTTTTTCCTTTGTTCATCTCTCTGGGTTATAATGTAATTTTTGGTTTATGGTATCTTGTCGTTGTTTATGGGGGAGGCTTTGTTCCGGAACATAATAAACCGTGTCTGTGGCTCGATTTTTCTTTTAAACTCGGCGGGGGGG